>JASCZW010001623.1:0-58178 GCA_034211315.2 Aedes japonicus | reverse complement strand
TTATGGTGTTGTGTCGTTACACTGGATTCCACCGCCATCGCATTTATTTTTGTTCTTAACTATATCAAAAGATATGTACTCATTTAACAATTGAACTGAAGTCTTTTATCTCCGGACATTTTTCCCGAAACATACTGTACCCTCTTACTCAGTTCTGTTTGACGCAAGCCGTCATCTCTGGGAGGTAACCCTATGCGGACGATCGGAGAACTTTTCGTGCGCACGTGGATTCTGCTGCGCCAGTTGTTTAACAGCAGACTAATATGGCACGAACAGGCATTGCCGCCTGCACAGGAGAATCCTACCGGTTGCTGGTTTTATCATCAATACGTACCCATGTTTACACTAACAGTCCGACCTGATATCGTATTTCAGCCAGGATGATTCAACAGCAGTAACGTGGTTGTCAGCGACAGACTGTAGACTGAAACAGTTCGTCATCAGCGCTGACTCAGATCGCCCCGTCACGGGGAAAACGAGATGAGATGAATCAAGATCCAATTTTGACGATTATCATCCCACGACGAGCTCGGACATAACGCGGAAAGTGAAAATTAGGTTGCAAAGTGGATGGCATGCATGTCTTTATGACTGTGGTGAATTCTAATAATTGTTTGTGTGGAATTGATTTTACGAAATGGATACTTAAAATTTATCGATGTTTTGGATGAATAAACGAAATCAACCCTATCAACCTTGCTAAATCGTTTACAAACTGTCGCTTTATTAATTATAATTGAAGTTGGTAATTTGTCATAGTCCTTGGCAGTGGTCACCAAAATAATATTTAAAGGTTGAAGCAACACTCTTAAGATATAATGAAGATTACATGAGCTGTGATGGATAAAAGATTTTAATTTCATGTCACGTAAATCAATAAATGATGGAATTTTTATGTGCAAACAGATGCAAATCCAAAAATTATGGCTAAACAATTGTATGCGAAATATTGCCTTATGATGCAATATGCAATATACACGACTTATTTGTATGCCTTCTACTGCCATTATCGAAGTATCCAACAGCACACAGTCATGCATTGACCGACATTGACATCTATCATTGAGGCTTATCAGTATATTTCTCTTTTCCCACCGGTGATTTCAGGCACGGGAGAGAAGTTATTATATCATTCAAACACTAAGCTTTAGCTTAGCTTAGCTTGACTGACTGCACGTATCGATGGTTGCTACTCCGTGATTGATCAGAATCAGTGAAATTGCTATAATGAATCAACTGAATGGGCTAGGAGTAACCGACCATTCTCACTGTGTACACGTTTCAGTGACTCAATTTCTTTATTAATCAATAACGGCGCCGGCCACGTCCTTGCAATCAGTTTGGAATAGGGAAGGAAAGTTAGTGTGAGCTTTGCTGATTAGGGACCGTGTTTACCTCTGCATCCCCACAAAGGTCACAGGAAGGTGGTTTTTTCTATGTTAGTAGGGTAGGGCTCGATGGATCAGGATTCACCTTGATAAGTGATGTGATCATATATATATTATGCATTATAAAATTAAGTGAACATTCACACATACATACACATGTATACAAACACAAACATACACATCCACTCAGTAGCAAAAAAGCTGTGCAAAACCCTGCCCCAAAAACCACGTTGTTCAACCTCTGTCCCCCGCCAACCATCAATACTTCCAAATGAAAATCTGGCAATTTAATAACTAATGTATAGACCCTATGCGATCAAAGACTTACAGACCCGAAGCTATCACAAAACATGTGAAAAAAGCCATCCCTGGACACAGCAACCCCAAAAATCCGCACCCCTGCGAAGGACCAGGTAGCACATTAAAAACCCTCCACAGCCTACAAAAATACAGAAAACAATGTGGACAAAACATGAACTACCTCCACAAAGCGGTCTGGACCACAGCAGCGTCAAGTTGACACACCAACACGAGCACCTCCACACCCCCCCCACCTGATACAGACCCCGCTGAAACATCGGTGCAAAAAAAAAAAAACCGAGGTGAATTCATCTTATTAATACACATGATTTGTTAAGCGTGAAAAATACCAAACAACTAGTGTAACCCACGAAGAAGTTTGAAAATATGGCATTCAGTATGAATTGGTTTGTGAAAATTACGCATACAGTGTTATACAGTATTATTAACAAAACTCACCTCGGCTTCCTCCCCGCACCGACACCTCAGCAAGGTCAGCACCGGGTGAGA
Organism: Aedes japonicus; assembly: GCA_034211315.2. Lineage (NCBI taxonomy): Eukaryota > Metazoa > Arthropoda > Insecta > Diptera > Culicidae > Aedes > Aedes japonicus. The sequence continues at coordinate 55,980 of JASCZW010001623.1, read as the reverse complement.
AAGGGAAATGCCCACGTTGGTACGTCAACCCCGACGCAGCTGCAGCCCAACCCACCCCATGGAAACAGTTCAAATCCCGCCCACACAATCCTCTGTACCCCTACAAGCCCCGAAGAAATCTCCAATATGCCACCCAAACCCCCCACAGAAACACGGACCCCCGAAATCTTCACGTCCAAAAATGACTCCCCTCACACATGCCACGACAACCTCAAATCTACAAACCCTATCAACACGAAACCCTGATCACACCAGGTTCACAATGTTGTCAAACCTTCATCCAAAAACACTGACCATTGACAAAGTTACAGGAGGCCGAACATGGAGTCTACCGCCAACAAAACCCCGCCCGGCCTCTCCCATGCCACTGAGTGTACATACATATACATATACATACATATCGAAACAAAAAATATTGGAATGGGACACAAAAGGAGAAAATGGAAAGAGCTCACCCGGGTTTCCAGAACATTCCATTGCTGTGGATTCGTAACATCGAGCAGCCAGAGCAGGTCCGCGTACCCTCCAGATAACATTCTGTTCTTAAGCAGATGGTCGACCATGAAGGCTCCACGACCATTAACCAAATATCTCCGAGTGACGCGGGTGAACTCGAGCTCCTCGTGTCGCCGCAAGGCTGTATGTTCGGGGTTCCGTCTGCACCGGGGACACTTTGTTTTTACACCAGTCGAAAGCCTCGTGTTGGACCGCAATCAACTCTTTAGTGACCGAATCATTATCAAGATGAAAATTTCAACACTACACAATAATTTCCACTAAATATCTAATTTTCTCGAAAATTTGCAGATATAACAAGCAGCGAAGCACAAACACGTCCCATTACTATAAAACACTTATTAACGATATAAACTTGTTTCTTTTCTTCTTGTTTTTCTTCGTTTTTTACGCAATATAATTCCACATACCCCAATTTGATGGTAGGAGGAATCTTTCGTGGACAGCTATTATTTTCAAACAAGCTTCTCTAAAAGGCTACAATAATACGATTCATTGTTTACAATTCTGAGCATAATATTTTGAGTCAAGCGATCATTTGAATCAGTACAATAACAATTGCTCTACCTAGTAATACTCATAAGATTTCGAAATTGTAGATTCGTTTATATTTTACGATTTGACATGTAAAAATAAGTGATCAGTATATGCTAATCAGAAAGCGGAAGCGGAAGTCTTATAAGCTGCTTGGTCATATCTCAAAGACGTAATTTTCAATAAAATTTCATAGGTGTGAACAAAGCCAATTTTGATGATATGAGAGTTATTGGAAATCTAGGAAAATTCAAATTAACACTTCACTTGATTACTCTTAAAGAAATAACAAGTTGAAAAAAACTAAAAAAAAAATTAAACTGCTCAACATGACATTGAAGAAGTCTGTAAATCGCAGAAGAAATAGGCCTATCGGTCAAAGCTTAACCTTTTTCTAGTAGAATTGGAATGAATTTGCTCTCGTTTACTAGTGATGGTTTGAAAAAATGTTTCAGTTTTTAATTTTCTACTTTTTAAGGAATGATATTGAAGTGTGAATTTAAATTTTCCTAGTCTTACAATTACAATTGGTCTACTAATACACTCATAAAAGTGACTTTTTAGTGTTTTAAAAAAAGCACAAGTGATATCAGAGTTCTTTAAACCCCCAATATATGCTTACTGAATGCTATAAAACCTATTTGAAATATAAATTATTTTTTGCGTCAGTTGCAGTTGGTTTGTTAACACCTTGAATTGATACTTCTACTCATGGCGTAACTCATTTCGTCGATTACATATTCTATTGTAAACTTTTTTTGCGGGTATCTAGCTGAAGCTGAGTGACAGCTTAGTTGACGTCACCTCTACTACAATATTGGCCGCTTGAACACTAGTTGAAGTTTTTAGTATTGGACCGTAGTATTGTTTTCAAAATTTCAGTTTCCAATTTTCTCTCGATGATGTTTTGTCGAATGCAGTCGTAAAATGGGATCGCAAATTAATACTCTATCCTAGATGGCACGAGCATTGTTGAAAGATGTCTAATGTTTCCTGGAGATGAAAATTCGTCTCAAAGTGTCGTCTAAGTTGATAACCCTCATCTCCAGGCCTGATACAGTAGTAGCTGAATTCATAAAGGCATTGAAATTACCAAACAATAATTCTAGGTACGACATTCAGGCCTTTGATGTAGTCTATGTTGACAACTAGTAGTACTGAAGTCAACCCCAAGAAGTATTACAACAAGAGTATGTATAATATTTATTATTCGCACAGCGAATGATATTTCTAGAGAACCCTCAATTGCAATGGTGTGCCTATTTTGGGTTCTTACAGCACTGCCAGTATATTCTCCTAGAATTTTGAACTAGTATGTAATGAGTTTCCATTTGTGTGTGTTTGTGTGTGTGTGTGTGTGTGTGTGTGTGTGTGTGTGTGTGTGTGTGTGTGTGTGTGTGTGTGTGTGTGTGTGTGTGTGTGCGTGTGTGTGTGTGTGTGTGTGTGTGTGTGTGTGTGTGTGTGTGCGTGTGTGTGTGTGCGTTAAAAGGGTCAGTCAGTCAGGTTGTCTTATGCCAATGGCGTTCATTTTACAGCCCCGACCTATTTATTTTTATATAAATTGAATTTACACTTAGTTTTCTGATTATCCAGACTGTACAGTTCCATTTTAACAAACATACCATCTTCTTTCGCATAATATACTCTTAAAACCCGGAATCAACACTCGTTTGCCTCACGGTGACTCAGGTGTACATAGTTGAAATTGAGAGCAGAGGAAAAGAAAACAGGAAACCGTGATTAGTTGATTGACATTTAATTGAACTTAAGTTAAATTGAAATGAAATCAAAAATACACCGAGAAGGTACCGAAACGGAAATTCAATGGAATTTAAATGGATTCAAACGGAACCAAAATATAATCAAAAAGGAATTGTAATCGAATCGAAACAGAACCGATTTAAAATCTAAATGGAGCCGAAACGGAATCGCAACGGAACTCGATATGGAACTGAACCGGCATCAAAAATGGAACTATCGTGATTAAAACAAAAAACGAATATGTGATATAGCCTGTCCACGTTAAATTCCGGACACGTTTTTTCAGTGTAGATTTTGAAATATTTCACGGATCGCTGAAACTCTTTACTTTTTTCGTGGTACAAGTAAAATGGCGTCGGGGATCATGGGATTATGGGGAAAGTACGCAAAGGCATTTTGTACGAATGTCAGTAAAACCCGAATTTATCGGTAGTATCGTGTTTTGTGTTTGCAAATCATTTGACCAACGCTTGGCTATGGATCGGTAGGTTGGAAGTGGAACAAATCGAAAAGTATGCTCTCGATAAATGAACAAGAAGGTGGTAGCCAATATTTAGAAAAATCCCAATGGCTCGCAAAGTTGGAAAGTCAAAATCATACATACAAAAAAGTGCATCAGAGGCAAGGACCGAAGCCGTTGCAAAGTTAAAAGGTGCACAGCCGTGATTATAAGCAACATTTCACTGCAAAAAGTTGTCCTCCTTAAGCTTTACACAAATTTTTGTAAACATTTTTTTATATTATAATGGACGACGAAACATACGTACTCAAAGACTTCAAACAGCTTCCGGGTCTGGTTTTTATACTGTAATGCAAAAGAACACCGTTGCCGAGCATTTCCGAACAAAGAAGGTGTCAAAATTCCCGAAAAACTATTTAATTTGGCAGCCCATGTGTAGTTGTAGTCGAAAATATAAAAAGATTCGTCTCTACCGGTACTATCAATATGGATGTGTACGAGAAAAAAATGTCTGCAAAAGCGGTTGCTGTTTTGGCCTGATTTGGCCTCTTGTCACTATGCGAAATCCGTCCTGGAATGGTATAAGTACCTTCCAAGAGGTCAAATCCGTGCCAAAAACTGTCAATCCACCAGACTGTCCAGAAACTTGCCCAATAGAAGTACTAGGCTTTAGTTAAATGGAAAATCTTTCGAAACTAAGAAGAAAGCAAATGGTACCGATGATTACAAGAGAAGGTGGATCTGAGGATACCATTAGGAACCTGATGACAGGTGTACCACAGGAAGATGTAGAATTTTACAGAAAGAAGGATTAACATCTTAATCAACTGTTTCTAATGTTGTTGAATAATGTGTAATTTTGCTTTTATTTTGGTTTCAAAATGTAACGTAGACAGAGCTTTACTTTCACTACTGGTCAATTTCTTGGTCTCACATGCATGTTCATAGCATGAGATAAGCCCTCTAACCGTCGTTAAGGTGAAAAAATTTAACTCACGAGAGGGAAGAAATTTGTTTTTTTTGTTCATTAAATTCATTAAATAATTGAGCTATAAACGACATTCAAGGGCCTGTTCATAAACCTCGTAGACTAATTTTTGAAAATCTCAGACTCATTTTGATATTTTGCACAGTTCCGACGCTAATGTTCACTTGTTGTCAATTTTACGAACGGAGAACGTTTTATGCGATTTCAAAAGGCGTACCGCTGCCAGCTCATTTTCTGGTCCCAAGACCCATTTTTGCGTCCAGATTTCGGTAAATCTTCAGGTGAACACGTTTCTCAAAACTTCTTAACAATCTTGAACTCTGTAAATTTAGTGCATTTCACGCTTTTTCCCAATTCTTGAAACGACAGCTTTTCGAAAAACCAGTTATGCAGAATTCTAGGATTTTTTTTTCAATAGGGCGAATCTAACAATGAGAGATTCTCTCCTCTTTCGCTCTCTTTCATTTATTACAGCCCCATTAAAAAACTTTCGAGAGATTCTGTAGTACACACTACCAAAATGTCAAGTAAATTTCTGTCCCGAGACCGACACATGCAAGCATCTTTTAGCACATAAGAATGAGTTGAAAGAGAGTAGAAAATAAATTCAATCAAACACATCTTTCGTCTAATTGCGTATGTGTCAGTTTCAGAGACATAATTTTTACACGAAATCTTTCTTAAAGTTCCCCGACTTTTTCTAACTTGAATTACGTCTCGTGTAAAATTCATAATTTCTAAGTGTGTACAGATAGAAACACAACAGTGCTGGCTAGCACTCTACAAGTAGTAGAATGATAAACGTAATAAGCCGAATGGAAAATGAATGAAAGGAAATTAATCAAAGAGAGTCTCTCAATTTCAGATTCACTCTAATGAAAAAAAAAAACCCTAGAATTAATCTGCGAGTAAATACGCTGATCCGACCCAACGTTCGAAATTCCTAACTTTTTCGATTTTTCAGGTATGTTGCCACAATAAACAATTTTTATACAAACTGAGCGATAATTCACAATTGAGATAACATAAATATGACTTTTTAAGTCATAATCAAGTAACTACAACTAATTATGATCGTAGCGTGCTACTTGGGAGGTGTCAATTTTTTTAATGAGCACATAAAAATGGAGTGTTTCACACTGCAACTGAACACTCTATATTCGTGCATGGTAGAATCACAATGTACACACCTAGAAAATTTTACGGTATTCGGTAATTTTTTAACAAACTTTCAACAGCTAATCCAATTTAACGGATGTCGGAATTTTTTTACATTTGTTCGGTAATTTTTTACAGATATCTGTAAAATTTCACCAAAATCCTGTAAATCAGATTACCGAACGTTCAGCTAGTGAAAGTTCGGCAAAAAATGACCGAATACTGTAAAATTTTCTTGGTGTGTACATTGTGATTCTACCATGCGCAATATAGTGTTCGGTTGCGGTGTGAAACACTCCATTTTTATAAATGAAGTAAATACGCAAAATTCATCGCTCACATTAATGAACAATTAATTCAAACAGCAGTTACATTGATTTACTACGTGATTTTCTTAATTTTGGGGTTCTGCACTTTTATCAAACTAAGTACGAAGTGTTTATGATCATCAGCCAATTACTATAAGAAGAGAATCGAGGTCGTTATCGAACATAACATCGGAAAATTGGACATAACATTGGAAGATTGGAAAATATTTCAAATGACACTTTTTTTGCATAGTCAGGAAAAAAAATACACTGCTGCAAAATTGAGAACCGATCCCCAATTTTACCAAAACATGATTGAACTCCTTGCACTTGCAAGAAGAAATTGGTTCAGATTCAATGTGTGTTGAATATCCTACTCTACACGGAAACAAATCCGTTTCTGTTTTCATGAACAAAACATCATGATACTAACTCTCTTCTTATTTTATGAATTCGTGACTCTTATTCATGGTTTCATTATTGAAATGACAGATGCGAGTCATGAACTTAGGAAGTCTTGTTTTACTTATAATCTTAAATTGTGTTATTAGCTACATTAATCAAGAGCCTTTGCAAGAATAACTATAGCGTTGTCAGTATGTCCACCAAGTACTAACACAGCACTCTCCATCAACACCAGGTTCGAATCCTGAAGGTGGATTTATTTTTTGTTTTAATTCAGTGTCGATAAAGTAGATTTGGTAGATTCATGGATAAAGTTTTCAGTATCAGGAATTCAGCTCATGGTTTGAACCGATTTATTCATGATTTCATTACGGTGGGAAAATAATTCATGATATCATGAATTTTGTTCATGGTGTATATTCATAACATGAAAACACATCATATTCATGAAATCATGACCTTTTTTTCTCGTTTCGAAGAACAGATTATTTCCCGTGTAACTTCAGGATTTTCAAACAGCCCAATTGCCTCAGCAACTGAAGTTCAAAAAAATAAGCTTAATCGAATTTGAACAAAAAAAAAAACTCGTTTTCTACTCCATGATCATTCCCAATTTCAATCATTCATCAAGGATCAATAACAGTAGTTACAAGTACAAAAGGCACTATGCGAATAGAGGGTGTAGCAGACTGATCGCTGCTGCCTGCCTTTAATTTGATTTAATTTTCCGACAATCAGCCATAAATACATTTGGCAAAAGCTGACAAATGGACCTTTGCTTTATTGTTTTGATGGTGCCGCATGTCGGCTGCTGCCATGACGAACGATTCACAAATGTAGAGGAATATGCCCACCCAACAATTCAGATCCTTTCATCGTGCACTTGGCAACGAACGTCGACATCCAAAAGTAAAGGTAAGGCAACCACCCGGTCTTTTAATAGCTTCTCGGTTTACCTTTTCGCACTGCTGCATAAAGGTCAGTCCTTGCCCTCGCCACACATGAACCCACACATAAGCGTAAATTTCATGCCATCGTTGCCCGGCCTCAATGGGATAATTGTTTGTAAAAATGACCTAAATGTGCAACTGTTCGTGAACAAAGAGCTGAAAATTAATCCTCTTTCCTCGCCGTGAGTTGGCAAGGAAGGACCGAAATTCTGAAGAAGACATAAAGGTTTCAAATTCGTTCCTTTTCTTCCGAGACATCACCCACAGTGTGTTTTGGGTTTCGGTAATGGCTGCCGATGCTGCCACTTAGCTACGGATGCAGGAGAGCATTGTTCGAAGAATGGCCATATTGCATCAACCTTTCTTTTCATATTTTCTTAATGGGAGATTCACTGTGTCGCTTCCGGACGAGCGAACCGAAACCGGATTTGTGAGCGTCATTTATCGGTCAACATTAAGGTTTGCTTCTTGCAATAATCTTGGAAGGAAACATCTGCTCAAATTTCGATGGGTTGCTAGGATGCGCCAGATTAAGTTGGTAGTGAACATTAGTCATCGGAACTAAGATTCTTATCGTCTTATCTGTTCTCTTGACATTCTTAATTCGGTAGCAAGTATAAATTCACGTGAGTCACATCACGTTGACCATTGTCAGCCAGGTTATTGTTTACATAGTTATTCACGCGCGCGATTTCGTAAATGGCTTCGCTTGCACCTTCTAGTAAACTTGTAACTAAGTACACAAGTACCGAAAATAAGTAAACAATCAACATGTGTGCCGGTTTTGGATGGAAAAATCCACGCAAAAAATGAAACCATCTGAGCCGTGACCGTGATTGTTAATACGTTTCAGAGTGCAGTAATAAAAGAGAATAACCTATTTCGCGTAGATTATTTATAAGCTAATCGATCCCTTTTCTAATTAACACCACACTGTTTAACTGCACATCAGCCCGCTGCCCTTTCAAATTGATTTAACCCGGTCTGTCTCGTACACACGTGTCAATACGATTAGGAGATGCTGTTATCCCCCTGCTTAATCGTTGCATAATACCATTTAAATACTCGTAAGACCGAGGGGGTGCGACCTTTTCTTAATAGGATAATCCGCTCGATTGACCATAACATTAAAAAGACATGCAAACTAACTTGATCGATGTTCGTCTCTCGGAATTCTACTCCTATTTTCCGTTTTCGGTTTCATATCACTCTGGCGCCATCGAGGCGGCTGCAACTACATACAGCGAAAAGTGTCCTGAAACTGTTTCAAAGAAACGAAACTCCCAGCGCAATCGGTGTCGCAATCTTAATGCCGAACACAGCCCTAGAACCGTTATGCACTGCCATAATGGTGCTTAAATATCATCCTTTTCCCATTTTCCCAGCTTCAGCTCGTCCTGGGTAGGAGGATGAGCATCATTTAGCGTAATAAATTGTGATTCTTTTCAACCTTAGACTAGTGACTGCATTGCAGACCATAAAATCATAGTCCTAAGGACCTCACCTTGCGCCGGTTTGGCTCACGTTCAACCGAGTTACACTTGACCACAATGCACTCAGGCGATGAATAGACCAAAAGGAGGAGTATGGTATGTAAATTATAAATTTGACTCCGCAAGTTCTGTGTTTCTCCTCAAGGGATGTTGTAATCCGAGATGTGTTGTTTTTTCGGAGCAGGATCTGTTTTGCCATATCCGATACTACCACCTTTTGAGTTGAGTTGAGCTACCACTCTTTTGAGTTCGTAATTATCTCTGCTTCGTCTGATTTTTCGATATCGTAAATGTGCATACGCTTTGGATCCTTGATCCTTGAGGCCAACATTTTGACTCTGATGCGCAAAGGGAAAACACTAATGTAGAAACCACACACCCACCAACTAAAGGGCGAACACGAAATTATTGCGACACCGAAAATGTCATGCCAATTTTCTTATAATGTTTACAATCAAACCAAAATTTTAGGGTAGTTTTATACATATATTTCCTCAAAAAAATTAATCGATGGAGCCTTGAGTGTAAAATTGAACGCATTTTCGCTTGATGCCCTCCATCAAAGTCTTGACAGTGTCATCCGGTACCAGTTTCTCAGTTTTTTTTTTCCATTTTCTTAACATGTCCTTCTCGTCTTTGACTGTCTTCTTGCTCTTCCGAAGTTCCCGCTTCATCATTGCCCAGTACTGCTCCACCGGGCGCAGCTCCGGACAGTTTGGCGGATTCATGTCCTTTGGAACAAAATGGACAGAATTGGCCTCATACCACTCCAGGACACTTTTAGAATAGTGGCATGATAGCGAATAGTGGCAAAATAGCGGAGCTTCGTCGTGCTGCTGCAAGAACGGCAAAAGACGCTTCGCGAGGCACTCAGATTTGTAGATCTCGCCATTTACTGTGCCCTTTGTCACGAAAGGCTCACTCCTCAGTCCGCAAGAGCAGATAGCCTGCCAAATGAGATATTTGGAAGCGAACTTCGACATTTTCTTCTTCTTAAATTTGTCGTCCACATAGAACTTGCTCTTGCCGGTGAACAACTCCAACCCCGGAATTTGCTTAAAATCGGCTTTTGTATACGTTTCGTCGTCCATCACACAGCAGCCATATTTTGTCAGCATCTTCTCGTAGAGCTTCCGTGCCCGAGTTTTAGCCGGCGATTGTTGCCGCTCATCGCGGTTTGGGTAGTTCTGTACCTTGAATGTATGTAGTCCAGCTCTCTTCTTTGCATTCTGTACGTAGCTCTGCGACATGCCGATCTTTTTAGCCAAATCACGGCTTGAGACGTTGGGATTTGCTTTAATCATCCGCTTCACCTTTCCCTCCGTCTTTTTGTTCTCCGATCCCGGTTTTCTTCCAGCTCCTTTGCCGTGGTCCAACGTCAACCGCTCCTGGAACACTCTGGAGACGGTTGAATGGTGAATGTTCAACATTTTTCCCAACTGCCGGTGCGACAGGTCAGGAAATTCCAGGTGTTTGGAAAGAATTTGTTCTCTCGACTCGCGTTGGTTCACCTCCATTTTCGTTGAATCGAAAAACACGACTTCGAGTTAGACAGCATGTAAACAATACACATCAATGAGAAAGTGTGCAAAATTTGGTTGATTTTTACCCAATGGTAAACAAGTTATGCCCTGTTGAATGTGTCGCAATAATTTCGTGTTCGCCCTTTAGGCATAAACTAAATCACGTATCGTTTTTATATTGAGAGTAGATGTGAGTTTTGTTTAATTAGTTCGTTCATTTATAAGGCTCAGACGAGTGTAACACTTTGCGGAGCCAATGTTCAAAATTGTTTTTTACAATAATTTGCTTTGTGGTGTTAGTTAGTGAAGCACCAATTACTCGTGGCTGGCTCGAGGTTAACGGCATACGCTGAAGCATTCTCAACAGCCATTTCTTTAAAATTTAGAATTGATATCACTTAGATTCTGTACTAGATATTGAATATTTAATCACATCAGTTTGTATAATTACTTGCTGTGAGCAATCGGATAGAGTTCGATTCGATGTTCATTCACTAACAATCGAGATTTATCAATTTGAAATTGCGAGGTAAGTTTGCGAGAGAGTTAAAAGATAGGAAAAAATACATGGAGCAGCGATTAACCTTAATGGAACCCATTATCGCTTGGAAGGGACTAGGCAAGTAACTTATTTAAGCTTTTATTTGCTGCTCATGGGTGTGGCTTCCATCAAGTCGTCGGTTCCTTTAGCTTCTTTCAGGATTTAGGCCGAGACTTAGGCGCAGATGAACTCAATTCTTTTTCAATTTATTTCAAGCTTATTGCTTTCACAATTTGCTTATTGCTTTTGCTAGCTCTCGACTTAGTGCTCTAAATTACACTTCCACAATTATTAATTGAGAGCTTTCGATGCCAGGTACCACTTTTGCATTAGTGTGTTTGTGTGGCAAGTATAATCATACCATATATGCCCAGGGAGTCGAGAAATTTTCCATAACGAAAAATTCCTAGATCAGATCGGGAATCGAACCCAGCCGCTTCCAACATGGTATTGCTTTGTAGCTGCGCCTTTGCCGACTGAGCTAAGGGCGGACCCAAACTGAACCCAAACATCCTCCATCGAATGCTTCCTCCATTGGTTCATGTTGAGACATTGAAATCGCATTTTCGAATGACAGATGCAAGGGGACGACGACTTTCTAGAAACTAGATGATTCTTCTTCGAATGTTGAGCAACTGATAAATACGCGAAGCGCATTTATCTCCCGTTCAAATTTGAATACATGCTATAAGATAAATCGTCATCCCAAACTGGAATGCGTATTGTATTGGAAAAGCCCCATAACGCAAATCATGAGAAATAAGGATACAAAACATTCCATTTTACCCCAGACAGCCAAAATGCACGTATATTGAAATTAGTCTTTATGATATACAAACATATATGTAAGAACACAACAAAAGTTCAAAAGTGGAGGCCATATACGAGCAAATTTCATTGTTTTCTTAAACGAGTTGATTTGATATCGTATGCGATTGAATTTGTAATAACACTTTCGATTTAAAAAGGTTAGCAATGTTTATCCGATTTAGTTTGTAACGCAGTACGATGAATAATTGACACATCGTATATAAGTCAAAAATTCTCACTCTTTACGATTTCATTTAAACATAACGCGATAAAGGCCACAGTTAATTGCGATGTTGACTTAAAATATAGGAATATACGGTACTATTTGAACACTGTTATACGACTTGTGGTTATCTGGGGCATCATTCGGCAAAAACCTCTCAATCGCTATCAACCCAGACAACCACAAGTCGTATAACAGAGTTCAAATAGTATCGTACATTCCTATATTTTAAGTCAACATCGCAATTAACTGTGACCTTTATCGTATTATGTTTGAGTTAAATCGTAAAGAGTTCAAATTTTAGACTCATATACGATGTGTCATTTATTCATCGTACTGCTTCACAAACTAAATCGGATACCTTCTTAAATAGAATTTGTTATTACATATTCAATCGCATACGCATACGCATATATCAAATCAACTCGTTTAAGAAAACAATGGAAATTGCACATATATTTCATTATAGCCTGAAAACCATAGTGCTTACGCTTCAACAGTGAACAGTTCGGTAATCCGATTTAACGGAATTCGGTAAAATTTGACAAGTTCATTTTACCGAATACTGTAAATTTCACCGAAATTCTAAACATTACCACGTTCATTGTGAAGGGTTTACCGAATGTAAAATATTCTAAGTGTACGATTTTTAACTTACATATGTGTTTGTATATCATAAAACTACTTTCAATATACGTGCGTTTTGGGTGTCTGGGAAGACTGGTACCAGCACGAATAACGAATGGAAACCCGACTGCTTCAAATGAATTAATGGAGAAATTTGTCCTGTCTCGTCTGTTTGTGCTCCGTGGCCGTCCATTATCAACGGTAGTGAGGGATGTAAAATGCAAAACAAGTTAATGCCATTGAATTTAATTCAAGTTATACACTGAGAAAAAAAAATTAGTAAACCCAATCATATTCTAGTTTTCTGTTACCGGAATTTCACGCACAAATCCCGAATAAAAATTTACATCAGGCTGATGTCTGATTTCAATGTCTACATCAACATGAAATTCAAATGTACATCTTACGTTGAACATTAGAGATCAGATCGATTTCGCTGTATTTAGGCAAGGTAACATGATGTTAACATCAGACATTTTCAAACAATTTTTTTCTAATCCAATGTCCCTTTGACGTCATGATTTTGACATACAAATAAAATGTTTTTCTGATGTTTTAAGATATCAAAGCATATTGATGTTTTCAAATGTATTTGAATAAAACAACACAGTCAAAGGATTTTTGATGTTTTCAGATGTATTAAAGGTTATGAATAAACATATTACATATGTTTTCAAGTGTCGATTTTATCCAATAAAAGAGATGATGTATGATGCATTCAGATGTAGAAAAACGTGACGGTGTATCGTTTCCGGATGTTTTCAGTTGTAGATAAAAACATTAAAACCAAATAATCTGAAAGCATCAAAATCACATGTTAGGCTAAGGTAAATTTTTATTCGGGTGTTGAGTAAAGTACATAAAGTAAATATGCACCAATATCGCAAAAACATATTCGATTCACACTTAATTCTAATCGCATCGGATATTTACCGATATTTTATGAGTACAAAATTTTACATCTATAAGAACATGGATTTCAACGCAACGTGTGATTGTTATGACACAAGATGTATTCTGGCTTATTATGAATACAACATTTTACTTCACAAAGACCTTTGATTCTATTGTAACGTTTCATTCTTATGTTGTAAGAAGTTTTCTAATGCTGTAGACCTGCAGTCTTTTACAGTAGAATGAAGTTTATTTCTAAGGTAACGGCCAATTATAATGTCATCAGATGTGTTTAGATGTCTTAGGTACACAACATTTCACACATACATAACGTTTGATTGTCATGTAATTTTAGATTCTAGTTTTATAAGACGTTTTCTGATGTTAAATTTAACATCATCAATACGTTTGTTTTTAATGTGAAGTTTAAATATGTTGTAATCATATGTACTAGGGCGTTACTTTGAACTCTGAATACATTTAGAATACGACAACCCACATTCAAATTTAATGTTTGGAAGATGTCTGCTAATATTTTTTACATCACCATTTCTATTCGGGATGTCATATTAGTTTGATTTAAGTACCAATGGTGGTTAAAACAAACTAAACTTTTAGTAATTGTTTCGGGAATCGTGCAGTTAAGTTCTAGTGACATCCGTTTGAATTGAATTCTCCAAATATTAATGCGAGCCTTTCTACTTTTTTCGGTTTTTTTAAAGTAAAATATGAAATTTTCACTTATTGTTGATTGCAAGCGTCAGACCCGCTGCATGCACGGAAAATGAAATAACACTAGTTCAATTCAAACTAAATTTTAAAATCCTAGAGGGTTTGAGCTGTTTAGTGGAATACCTGTAACTAGAAATTAGAAGAAAAATTAGTATTCTCATTCAATCCAACTACCTTTGCTTATCTTCGACAGATACGCGTATTTCGTCTACAATGTGCAGACTTCTTCAGTGTTTCGTACTAATAACTTGACTTGGTCGACTTATGTCGAATTATTAGTACGAGACACTGAAGAAGTCTGCACATTGTAGACGAAATACGCGTATCTGTCGAAGATAAGCAAAGGTAGTTGGAATTAAATGGAGAATACTAATTTTTCTTCTAATTTCTAGCTAAATTTTTAGTTATTTTTTCTCCTAACAAAATATCAGTTTGATTTAACCACCCCTTTGGTTGAATCAACCTAAAATTTTAATTTGTTTCCCTGAGTCAACGCAACATGTGTTTTGATAATAATAAATCTCTTTCAAGGTGGAGACAACAAAAATATGAGATTAGAACAACTATAATTTGTGATGTATTGAGTTAATCTCTAGGTAGAAACAAACAACCTGCATGTTTGTTTCAAAACTAAATCGTTGGTTGAAAAAAAATAACGAAATTTAAAAATAACTAGCTTCTTAGTTTGGATGTCAACAAACAAGTTTGTTGTTTCAAACTTGACTCTTTTTTCTCCGTGTTCCTAAATGGCTGATGATGTACACAGTTATGAAACAAACATCATATTGAAAATGGTTGATTGTCATACGAACCTAACCATAAGACAATCATCCGATTTCCGAATGCCTTTCGTTAAAGGGCGCAATCGATTTACTTTTCAGACGAATTGGGGTGATGTTTGGGTTCAGTGTAGTTGACCAAAAGCTTGCTTGGCTGTTGAAGATATTCGGGAAAAAAAATCCGTGCCCAGAGCCGTGAACTGCAGTCATCAATTCGAGAACATGCAAAAATACACCGTGAACTGAATGACGTAATCATGAACTTAACAACGTTTAAAGCACCAAGAGTGAACAACAATGTTTTTGGCTAGAATGAAAGATGTGAAGAGAAAGTGCTGAAAGGTCCGTCAGAGTGCGGCAGGTAGGAAAATTAACAGATGTTTTGAAAATTGAGCGAAAGAGGCATGTATCCAATGGTACTCGAACCATGGACGTCAATCTTTGCCTAACATCCCACTGCGGGGTAGGTTGTAGCGACGGAACAAGTCCGCCACTTCAACAGGCAAAATTAACGCATGGAAAGACAGCTCATGTACCACTGCTGAAGCTGTATAGTTTATTCTTAGCGATCTATTGTGTGCACTCTGTTTACTGATGCGCACATGGGAGAGGAACTCTCTCCTCTTTTGGGTTTGTTTGATTCGCACCGACTGACGATCACTAAGTCAGTCGGTGCGAATTAAAACAAACCCAAAAAAGGAGAGAGTTCCTCTCCCATGTGCGCATCAGTAAACAGAGTGCACACAATAGATCGCTAAGAATAAACTATACAAGCCACAGTGGTACATGAGCGTCTTTCCATGCGTCAATTTTTGCCTGTTGAAGTGGCGGACTTGTTCCGTCGCTACAACCTACCCCGCAGTGGGATGTTAGGCAAAGATTGACGTCCATGGTTCGAGTACCATTGAATACATGCCCTTTCGCTCAATTTTCAAAAACATCTGTTAATTTTCCTACCTGCCGCACTCTGACGGACCTTTCAACACTTTCTCTTCACATCTTTCATTCTAGCCAAAAACATTGTTGTTCACTCTTGGTGCCTCATGGTGATGAGCGAACATCTCCTTCTAAATCATAATCGTTACTCCTCGCACGGAGAATACATAACATAACAATTTAATGAACGTTTAAAGGAAAAAATCCTGAAAACGTGAACTATAGGTAACCCACCCAGGTAACCAATAAGCTGTTCCTAAGCGTATTTACGGCAGCCTATCAAGCATTTAAGTCGCCGTAAATGCAACATAAATGCCACTTTTGGCCCAATATACGGCTGCTTTACTGCAATGCTATGATAATGCTTCATTAATGCTATTTTGCATTTGAAATGCTTATTACTGGCTACAAGCATTTAAATAGCATTTGAAATGCAGCTTTACAACCGATAGGTTTTCAATATGCTGATATAATGCTAATATAATGCTTGTAGCATCTGAAATGCAGATTTAGGGTTGATTTACTGCATATGTCTAATGCTTATTGGTTACCTGGGCAGGTAACCAATAAGTCAGTTCCAAAGCGTCTTTACGGCAGCATTGGCATCAAGCATTTAAGTCGCCGTACAATGCAACATAAATGCCACTTTTTGGCCCAATATACGGCTGTTTTACTGCAACTGCTATCGATAATGCTTCAGTAATGCTACTTTGCATTCGAAATGCTCATTACAGGCTACAAGCATTTAAATAGCATTTGAAATGCAGCTTTACAACCGATAGTTTTCAAGATGCTGATATAATGCTAATATATATGATTGCAGCATCTGAAATAGCAGATTTAGGTTTGATTTTCTGCATATTTCTAATGCTTATTGGTATATCTGGGATATGCTTCACGGTCCGTTTTAATTTTCGGGAACGCTTTTTTTCTGTGTAGCATTGGCACAAGAAGAAAGTCAAAACGGGGGCACAATGGTAAGAAATTTACTGGAATATCCGCTCAAACACAATGATAACGGAAACGGAACGTCAAACGGCAAGTTTGACAGTTGTTGCAAATGACTTCGATATGCCCAAGCAGAATCGGCTTGGATCTAGCCTGTTTTCTTTCCGACAAACAGGCTTACTCAGATCGGACTTTTCCACAAGAAGAGCGGGGTTTCCGGGGGGCGGTCTCTGACACGTTTTTCTAGCATCTCGACTTTGCACCATCAGGTCTCGAATCCATCGCTCCGGAGCTTCGCGATACTGAATTTTCCGGCTTCCATTTCAGTCTTGATTCTTCAAACGCTTCTAAAAACTATTCTGGTCCCATAAACTCCGGGAATTCATTCTATAGATGGTTTATTTATAGACGTGTCAAATCAATCATTGCCTTCTAGGCGTAAGATAAATTTGAAGTTGCCGCGTTGCTGTGCTCCACCTCGACGTGAAGCTCCTCTTTGGAGTTTAGAAGAGTCGCCTAGCTTCCATCAAAAAGAAATAAGGCATTAGTTACACAAATTAATCCATTAGAAAAGTTTTAAAAAATCGCATTTTTGCTACCACACACTGTATACTGGCCCAATGTCCAGCTAGGAGCGCATATGCATTAAAATGTTTAACCAAACCACTCAGTCGAGGGTCTTGCCACAACTTCGTCCGTGACAATACAGTTTGATAATAACAATGAATCGGAGTAAGCTTGGAATAGTTCCGCGAATAATCATCCATTTTTGGCATTCTTAGTTCGTCCGTGCCTGCTTCCTGCTATGCGCTTTTGGATGGTAACAACCTACATGGTTTAACACAAATCAATCATGTAGCCGAGGTGCAACTACCATCAAACCATCGACTGCCAATAGGAAGGAGCCAGTCAGTTTAGGCGCTCCAACTGTACCGGTGACCACATGTCGACCAGCAAGCTGCGTGTTCGAAAAGGGAGGAATACCTAAAGATCTGGTGCCAAGCTACCGCTAGGAACCAGCCCCACAAGAAGGCAATAAAGCGGAAGGAGCCCTTTTTCGACCTCGACTCCTTCCTCACTTTTTTCCGCGCAACGGTGCAGACGTTTGCTAGTTGCCGAAGTGCAAAGGGTGATCTGTTCATGACCAGCAACATTTATCGTCAGAATCCTTAATTGGAACGCCCGCTCCCTGGCGGCCAGAACACTAGAACTCTCTCTAAAATCACGCCGAACTGACATCGCAATCCTATCGGAAACGCACCTGTAGCCGTCCACCTGAGTCTTTCCGAGCATACCATCTTTCGTCTGGTTCGAGCTGGGGATCAACACGGTGTCAGTTTTGCCGTCGCCATTCGAAAGGGACTAGTATACCGGCCTCTTCCCGATAACCGATTGAATTTCATCGAGGCGGTAGGAATCGAACTGTCTACATCCGATGGTCCAATCGAAATCGTCGCCGTATACCGTCCATCCCATAACAAAATATCCCAAAACGAGCCCGGAGAGAATCTCTCAATTGTAGATACGCCCTAATGAAAAAAAAACCCTAGAAATAATCTTAATTAATATCCCCCCTTCCCTTGTAATTAGCCCCCCATCCCACAGTGTAAATAGTAGAATGATTAGTTAGGTTAAGTAATATCAAAAATTTAAAACATATGTACCAAAAACACTATTGCAAAAGAATCACAGCCAAAACGAAATTAGAACATATAAAACTAGAAAAACAAGTCTGAAACGGATAACCTGCAGATTATCACTTAACATGTAAAGAAATCGATGTTTTATAACATTATACGAAGATACAAAAAAAAATTAAATTTGAAGAATAAACTCGAACAAGAAACTTTAAGCATGTACCTAGCTATAAAGTACCATAAAACATCCGCCCAAAAAAGGTTGGGTCATCGAATCACAAATTCATTTCATGAAAAACCAACAAATTAGTTTATTAACATAAATATCCCACGCATCTGTAATGCTAAATAACCGTATTCATATTCCCAGCGGGAAGATTTCTGCCATTCTGGTGGGATTTCTTATGTATCACAACGTTGTAGCTTTTGTTGAAGGTTTTGTCACAAATGTCACACTTAAACGGTTTCTCTCCGGTGTGAGTGCGAGTATGAAGCGTTAAATCACACCTAAAATAGAATTTTTGGTCAGTTGAATACAAAATTCTTCTCGAGTTCTCGGGAAATAAAAAAAAAACCTGAACTTGAACGCCTTCTCGCAGTATTCACAAGCAAATGGCCGAGCCGTTGAATGAACCTTCCGTTGATGATGCGTCCGAAGACTTGATCTAGCGAATTTTTCCCCACAAATATTGCATGTATACCTGAAGGCATAGCGTGTTAAAAATTTAAGACCAACGATCTTAACTTATTAAATGTCACCTTTTCTCGCCGCTGTGCGATGCTATGTAGTGTTCGTTCAATGAATTCCGCCTGAGGTATGATTTCCCACATTGATCGCAGGTGTACTGGGTTTCTTGCGTATGGATCGCATTGATATGTTGCTTTAACTGCTTGCTCTGCGAGTACTCCTTGGGACAGTGCGGGCAGCACAGTTTCTGTCGATTCGGATTGTGTATCTCCTGGTGACTCTTCAGGTTGTAGTGCGCCACCATGTTGCCACACTGCTGGCATTGAACCTTCCGGGCATCTTTGCGTGACTTTTGATACCTTTTCTTGGGTTTTGCTAGATCTGTTTCATCTTCGCTATTTGGCTGTGATTTTCTTTTTCTTTTAACCGGAGGCTTATTGGTATTTTGTGGAGCATCAGTTGCCAATGATTCGTTGGCAATGTTGGCTTGGTTTTCTGAAGTCACCGGTTCGAATTCTGCTTTGTCTATGCAAGATTCTAATTGTTTGATGGGTTCCAGTTTGACAAATTCATGTACCGGCTTTTGTAGGTCTGTTGTACACTTCGTCAACATTCTGCGGAAAACAGCGTCATTTTGAATGCAAGTCGTGCGAAAGTCAACGCATTGTTCCAGTAAAGTTTGGCAAGGTCTACAAACATATTCACACATATTCGGATCCGATGCGACCTGGAACAAGACGCAAAAAAATAGAACACAGCAAAAACTGGATGCATGATAAAAATAACCTCAAGACCAGTGATGTGAAGAATGGACTTAATTAGATGATCATTGCTGTTTAGCAACGTTTCTTCACAAGGATTTAAACAGAGTCGACACACATAAGGGTTTGGAGCTTCCATAGTTCTGAGAACATTCAATAAAATAACGCATAACATCAGAATATTTTTGATAAATTTAGCATTGTTCTCGACTTGTCTGGTAAATCATACTACCTATGTAATGTATTTTTCTTGACCTAAGATACGGATTGACCTACAGGCTCACATATGAATAATGTTGATAACGTTCAATAACAACACTTTCTGAAGCAAAATGATTACCAAACCACCCAAACTATTGAACAGAAAACTGAGTTTTATATGTTTTTATGTTGGTTTATGATGCACTTCGCAAAACCATCAGGATTTGTTTGTAAACAAAAACATTGACTTTTCGTTCTTCTCCAACAGAAGAGAGTTCCGCGATTAGATCAACTTCACTAGCACAACTCTAATTCCTGCACGGAGAAAATCGAAAATGCTGAAAAGCATATTATATATTCCTTTCTACGATTTATTCCCGGATAAAAATAACGATACCATTTAATAATATTGTATTGCTGACCATGAATCTTACTGTTAATGTATCAGACAAATCAAAAATGCATATTGTAATTACCATAGATTAACTATCCACCCTGGAAATGTATAAACATAGACTAACTCTAAGACCAGTAGGTCCCGAACAATTTTTTTAATTTCTTTATTATAGGCTAGTATGCAGCTCAGAAGTAATGTGCATTACTATAGGACAAGTTATGGTCAAGAAATACGTTTACTGTTGAAATTACTTACCTAGTATGCAGCTGAAAAGGAGGGCAAACTACGGAAGTTTTCGTAACGTTTGTAACGCCTGCTCTTGTAATCTAAATGGGGCTGTCACTTTTCCTTGCGGGATAATATTCTGTTCGATTATTCCGCAAGGAAAACTCCCATGCTGGAAATTACTTCGGTAAAAATGGTAAAAATTACTTCAGGTCTTTACTTGTCAGCTGCATACTAGGCTTATAGGGTGACTTTTAGCCTCCTGGGCTAGTTCGTCACCTCCCCGAACAAAAATGATTTTTTTCTTGGCTCAGCCGGTAGTAGCACAACGGTCCCAAGCTCGGTCCCAATCTCGGTCCCAAACTTAATAATGCGCCTCTAATAATGAACTCACACGAACACACTCTCAAATATTCTGTCAAAATAACACAGCAAATCAAAACAAAGGCGCAAATATGTACAGCAAGGTGCTGACTTCAAGGTGTATTTCGGACCAAGGGATTCTACAACAGTGAACCAATTTCAAATCGCTAGTTGCATATTGATTATTAGTTCTACAACAGTGAACCAATTTCAAATCGCTAGTTGCATATTGATTGTCATACCAACGAGCCTACACAGGAAAAAAAATCTACCATTTCACCCGACTATGTCTATTTTTAAAACTACCATGAAATTTCAGTCAAATTTAATACGTTTATAGTAAAACCTTCAACGTTTGTGGTATATTTGGCAGACCTCATATTGATATCTACCGCAACATGGTTGATCTAATCACAGGCATGGAAAAATCAAACGCATTTATAGCATAGACTAACTCTAAGACCAGTAGGTCCCATACAAATACGATTTTTTTCTTGGCTCAGTCAGTACTAGCACATCGGTCCCGGCTTAATAATGCGCCCCTTATAATGTACTCTCACGAACGCGCTCTCAAATATTCTGTCAAAATAACACAGCAAATCAAAACAAAGGCGCAAATATGTATAGCAAGGTGCTGGCTTCAAGGTGTAATTCGGACCAAGAGGTTCTATCTACTAAAGTGAACCAATTTCAAATCGCTAGTTGCATATTGATTGTTGTTCATAGTCAGCTGAAAATTGTTGGTGATTGCGCTAAATTTAACCCTTGAAATGGTAGTTTCTACTGCGACTTTTTTGTGCGTGCACGTATTTTTTTTTGGGTGCTTTAACGCGGAAATGTAAGTAAATAAAAGTAATGCAGAAGAAAAATATGATGAACAGTTGTCTCAAAACTGAACAGAATCATCTTTGCAATAAAAAAAACTCAAGAAAAGAAACTGCTCCAATAACTCGAAAATAATGCTGTACTTCGCAACAGTCTTCTCAAGTCAACGAAGGACACCAACACGAGGAGATACAACAAGGAAACGAAAAAACTGCCACTTACCAACTCTTATTGAGTATCCGTTCCTTTTTGGTTTATGCAATTTCTTCAGTCACTGGCTCGTAGAGGATCATGATGAAATTGTTCTAGTGGACAATTTTTCAGATCTATCCAATCTAAAATTTTTGATTTATAACTGAAAAATATAAGCACCAATGTAATGTACTGGTGAATATATTATCAACGCAATTTTTACTTACATATGCTAACAAATTCGACTTAGAAACATCACCGATCACTGAAATAAACAAATACAAATACCTTGCTGTTTTCCTATTGTTTCCTTTCGCAATCAGTTGACAGGTGTGGTGTGCCGTGCTTCAAGGAACAACAAATAAATATCGTGGTTGCTAGTATTATTGAAAGTTTATCTTCTACGGTATATGTCCGATAGGTGTCGCATAAAGTACCATGGATCTTGAAAAAAATTGTACCGTGTGAAATAAAATGATGTCTAAAAAACAAAAATATGGAGCAACTGGACTCGAACCTCGAACGTTAAGGTTATGGGGCCAGTAACTTGCCCACTAGTATAAATCAACACTTGTAATCAGGAAAGTTTAAAGGCATAAGGTCGGTATCGTGTTAGAAAGAAATTTCTATCCCAAACCCATGTTAAATTCCGTTTACTGAAACGGAAAAGTAAAGAATCAAAAATAAATTTCTGCAAATGAAAAGAAAGAAAAATAAAATTGGAATTTGTAAGGTTTCCACGCAAACTAATGGCAGCTGCCACTTTTACTTCCGGAAAAATATTCTGCTCGAATATTCCGTAAGTGAAGGTGACATTGCGTTCCATGCAGATCAATTGTCAAAATTCCGTTTGGTAATATTGAACAAAATTCCGTAACCTCTTTACTTTTTAGGTCGATACTGGCCTATACCCGAGGGGCAAATCACTACATATTTAACTGAATCGAAAATGTGTATGCATTTGGAAAAAATGCGTTGAAAAGTACACCTGTGCATTCAATGCACTAAAAATGCACAAATAAATCACATGCGCTCAAAAATGTGCAATTAATGCGTACTAAAGTGCATCAATGCGTTGAAAAATGTTCGAAAAATGCCTAAATGCACTTCTTAATACGTGAAGCTGAATCGAAAATGCATGAGTGATTCGCCCCTCGGTTCACCCTATACTTAAACATGGGAGCTGTCAGATTTATAACCACTCGGTGTTTTCTTATTTTTTCAGCTTGGATTTTTCCGTTGTGGGTGATCCTTGAGACTTGAATACGAAAAAGTCGATTAAAATACCGGAAACACCTATTGAAATTATCGGTAAACATGGATTACCGAACATTTGATATTGTTGGAAAGGATGGAAAAAACGTTTATAATTACTTATTTTTACGATTCTTTTTACCAAAATTGTTTGCAGGCCAATGATAGCATTTTTTATCAAATTTATGTAAAATTAAAGTAAATAAAATCAAACGTTTTCTTGCGGTAAATTATATGTATACTTCTAGGGTTTTTTTTTTCATTAGGGCGTATCTACAATTGAGAGATTCTCTCCGGGCTCGCTCTCTTTCATTCACTACAGCGCCATTATAAAACTTACGAGGCATTCTTTAGCACAGATCGAAACACAACAGTGCTGGCTACCTTACTCTACAAATAGTAGAATGAAAAACGTTTAAATGATTGGAATATGAATGAAAGAGAGCGAGCCCGGAGAGAATTTCTCTATTGTAGATTCGCCCTAATGAAAAACAAACCCTAGACTTAAGGTTTTGCTACCAAAACCTACACGGCTAAAAACAGATATACTTTAAAGCATAAATTCTATGCTAAAACCAGTCATTGTAATGAATAAACCAAGTTTATACATTGAAAAGAATATATCAAAACTATGCATTGCAATGTATATTGGTATGAATTTATGTAATACAATGCACTTTATAGAAATATGCATTGCAAAGCATAAAGTTGATTTATCAATGAGTATGTGTAGTTGTTTAAATATATTTATTGCAATGCATAAATAAAACTAATTTATATTAATATACAAATTAAAGAAGATAATGTTTGGATGAAAATCCAGACCTGGTTGCTTGAAACAAATCGAAATGCCTTCGGCTAGCCGCTTCGCATTCAAGCCTTTGAAGACTGTTCCCGCTACGCTGTTTGGTCCACTATAACGGTTTTTTTTTGCAAACAATCCGGAACAGCACGATGTAGGTTTCATTCACATGCAGTCCACTGAGGATTCGTCCTAAGATGAAGTTCAGGATCGCACCCAATGTTCGAATGATTGGCATACTTTCATCCAAGCCGATTCCGTCCAGAATTTCTTTGACGTCGTTCACAAATTCCATTTTCTTCTACGGATCGCCTCCCGACTCTTGAGGTTAAGCCGCAATAACAATCTATTGCTAAAATTTCTTACACATACCTTCTCGAGCATGGTTTGAATCCATTCACTAGCCATTTTCAGCTTCCTAATATCGCCCTTCTGATAAGGAAAGGCTGGCCCGTAGTTTTTGGTCTGTTAAGTCACTCATGCCCGGTCCAAATGGGGTTTTGAAGTTTTCGGCAAAGGCTGCGCCATGTTGCCGGACCGGTGGTGGCCCCGAAGCTGATGGTGGAGAAGTTTCGTTGGAGTTAGTTATCTATCGGTTGACAATGAAATATGCGGGTAAAAACATGAGTCGAATACTTATTAGTTGCTTGTGCTGATGGAAATGATAATGCCTGGAACAGACATACAACGTACAGCGTTGTACTCCTTTAGTCTAGTACGTGTTTTTTAGTATTGGATTAAAGTATTTGACAGTTCGTACAACGCTGTACGTTGTTTGTCTGTTTCAGGTATAATCGATAATTTTGAGATTACGGAACTTAAAAACATAAATAACACCGAAGTTTTGAAGTTTAAATTTGTCGCCGGTAACGCAATATGCACGGAAAATAACAATTATCTTAAATGTATTGCAATGCATAAATATTGATATTGACTCAATGCATTGCAGTGATGTAAAAGGAATAAAGCATAGAAAGGAATATAAAATATGCTGTTCAGCATTTTCGATTTTCTCCGTGTAATTTTCGTCAAAATGAGAACCTTATTTTCGGGGATCTTATTTAGCGTGTATGTCAATTTTTAACGAAAGGACAAAATGCAGTTTACTCTTGCAGTACTAGATTGAACTCCCGGGCATTCATCTTGTACATTCTTTATCCGTACGACGCGCGGTAAAAGGTTCGCTAAGGTTAAGTGATATGATACCGATATCGGTATAAATCAGCACGACACCAAGCAAACACTTATTAGGTTATTCAATCTAGCTTTGTCTTGAATATGCTTGGGCACTAACCACCATGAACCGTCATGTTTGTTTTGATTCTGGTCTCGATTGCTTATCATGTGCGTGTCGGTGTCGCGCTATAATTAACACTAGTTTTATTAGTAACGTAAGATAAAAAGTAGTTATTACATTAATTAAATATAAGAACTTTCAAATCAAAGTTATGCTTTTTTGCTGAAGGCGCAGTTAGTTACCTTTCGATATGGCTTCGGAAGACGAAGCAGAAGTTTCCTGCGAAATAGACTTGGACACCCGTCTTCGGGCGATAGGTCGCGAATTGGGTGAAATTAATGAGGAACTTGCACGATTGAATGCTCGCCGCAGGAAGCTCGTAGATTTGAAGGAACACCTGCAGATCCGGAAACAGCAGGAAAAATCGGACATCATTGCAAAGAAAGACTGGAACTCGGAAGAATTTAGCTGGTCCGGTGAAGTTCGTCGAGTTCTGAAGGATGTGTTCCATATGAACGACTTTCGGGCGCAACAACTGGCCGCGATCAATGCGGTATTGGCGAAAAATAACGTTCTGTTATTGGCCCCGACGGGAGGGGGCAAAAGTTTGTGCTATCAGCTGCCGGCCTTGGTGCTCAAGGGAATTTCGCTGGTCGTATCTCCGTTGATTTCCTTGATGGAAGATCAGGTGTGGGCGTTGAAGAAGCTTGGTGTTAAAGCGGAATACCTCTGCGGGACCACTGATAAGGAAGTAGCCAACTCGGTGGTGAAATCGTTGAGGGATGGAAACGATGAAAATCTGAAGCTGCTGTTTGTGACTCCGGAGAAAATCAATCGGAGTGCGCGGTTTAAGACGGCTCTGCAAAAGTGCTACAATGCCAAGAAGCTGGCATTCATCGCTGTTGGTATGGTGAATTATTTATGCTCGATAGTGCAAGGAGTCTCTAACCATTCTTCTCATTTCAGACGAGGTTCATTGCTGTTCCCAGTGGGGTCACGATTTTCGGTCGGATTATAAAGAGCTGGGAATATGCAAGACGCTTTTCCCGGACGTTCCTATTCTGGGTGTTACAGCAACGGCAACGGCAAAAGTGATTTCCCATGTACAGAAAATGTTGCAGCTGAACGACTGTCTGATCTTGAATGCTCCCTTTAATAGGCCCAATTTGTATTATCATGTGATGGAGCCGCCGGCCAAGAAGGAGGACATGTATGATGAGCTAGCAAATCTACTCAAAGGGAGATATAACAAAATGAGTGGCATCATCTATACTTTTTCCGTGAAGGAAACTCAGGAAATCTCGACATCTTTGCTGCAGCGGGATGTGAAAGCAATGCCTTACTATGGACAGAACATGGATGCAAAGCAACGCAGCAAAACCCACCAGAAATGGATCGACAATGAAATTCAAGCGGTAGTGGCAACGACAGCCTTCGGGATGGGGATCGATAAACCGGATGTTCGGTTTGTAATTCATCACACCATAAGCAAAACCATGGAGAACTTCTACCAGGAGAGTGGTAGGGCTGGACGGGACGGGAAGCGGGCGGATTGTATTTTGCTGTACCGGTTTTCGGATATGTTCCGCATTTCGACGGTTACTTTTTCCGAATATGGTGGCTTGGATAATCTGTACTCGATGATCAAGTACTGCATCAATGGAAAAGAGTAAGTGGTGAGTTTTTGGGGCGGTAGTTTGCTAAATTTTCCGTGTGTTCCAATTACAGTTGCCGACGAACGCTCATCTCACATCATTTTGCTGAAGTCTGGGACGAAACGCATTGCGATAAGATGTGTGATCGATGTTTCTTCCGGGATAGAGTGCTCCTTCCAGTGCAAGACATAACCATTCATTACCAAACGCTGCTGGCCATCATTCGAAGAGCGGAAACGCTGCAAACCAAACTGACAGCTCTGAAGTTGGTCGATGCCTGGTATCACAAGGGCAGCCCAAAGAATCGTATCGAAAATCCTCCTCCACTGATGGATCGGTATATTGGCGAGCAAGTCGTGGCCTTTCTAATTTTGAACGGTTATCTGAAAGAAGACTTCCAAATCAACACATTCACGACTTGTAGCTACATTAAGATGGGGAAACTTGTACCTGGGAATGAAGGCATTCGCTTTCAAGGAGCACGGAAACTCGACGTTCCAAAGGATACTCTCAAATCAGTTATGAAGAAATCTAGTGTCAACATTTCGGGGATACAAAAGAACGGTCCATCGTCGTCGAACGAAGATGTCGAACTTATATCTGTTTCCTCCAATGTAAGCCTCGTTAGCAATAGAAGTTTTCTAAGTAGCAGCACTCCCAAACGCAGAGCTAAGAATAGTGACGGGGATGAAACCTCATGCACGAGAAGCGAAACAAGTGAGACTATAATGAACAGTTCAGCAACGAGTGGAGGCAGTCGAAAGTCTTCAAACAAACGAAAGAAGACCGATTCCGTCGGAAGTTCAAATGGAAGCAGACTGGAAGATCTGGAAGTCTCACGGCGCAAAGCCGAAACCAGCGCCGTTGTTCAAAAAGAAGAGCCCAATCGAACATTGGACAAGGCAGACGATCACCTGAACGGAGACGACGAGGATGTTCTATTTGTTCCAAACGAGGACGAAATCATTGAAATTCTTTGATGTTAGTTTTTATTGCAATGAAGTCATTCACTCTACAATGTTAGTAGATGTGCGAATTCTATGCGACGTGTGGGTCGAAGTGTTTTGTTTTCACTCAAAGTGAGGTGACACTCCGTGAAACCCAAATGGATGGTCGTCACCTCACTCGATCCACCCGGCGCGTAGAATCGGCACAAATTACGTCGATTTTCCTTTTCACAGAACTACATCGCCAGATAGGGGGTCTTACAATTAAGAGCATTATTCCGGAAGTGTCCTAAGTTCTGCGTAGCCATCTGCCGGTGCCGTCGCATTGCTTCGTGAATTTCCTGAGGTGTGATGGGTTTCACTCCATCTACTCCTCGTCCATGAGTTACTTCGGGGCAGAGATGCAGCATCGAGTGTGATGTTCCTTAAAGGAAAAAGGACTTCATTTCATCATGCCGCCCATTTAAATTTAACCTTCACTAACCTGAGGACGTGACACGGCTGTACGGTTCCACTGTCCTATTGGATGAGTTCAACCTTGTCAGAATACAGAAATCCACCAGGACCGCAATCGTCTCGTGTGCCAAATATGACAGCGTCAGGAGACAACTTTGCGAAATGTTCACATCCTCCGGGAAGTTCAACCACAACCGCATCCTGTTCTTCATGGTATTCGTATTCCTATGCATAAACGATGTCCTCCGGGCCAAATTAAACTCCTCGTACTGCTTTCCGGCCAGTATCTGTGATATCCGATCCGCGCGAAACAACCGCCTCACCTTCTCCTCGTCAAACTTTTCCGACACATCCCGATCGGAATCTTCATCCGACTCTTCTAAATTCGACCCTAAATCGCCTATTGCCGAAAACCGATCCCCATACAAATCCTTCATCTTCTTTTTAACGAATGCCATATCCCGGAAATACTTCTGCAACCGCGCAACTCTCACGGGGTTCTTCCTCATGATATATTCAAAATCCCTTCTCGACAGTATCGGCGAGTTCTGTCGGGACATGGCATGATCTATCGCTTCCTGCATGATTCCTCGCAACTGATGCAGGACAATTTTCTCCACCAGGATCACCGATTCTCGCAAAGGTTTCTCACAGTCCCCGTATCCACGCATAATTTGCGAGATCTCTTCGAAGAAAACCGGCACATAATCACCGGAAAGTCCCTCCAGCCCATTCAGGCCGCTACTGGCAGCGGCAGTCGCTGACCCAACAGGAAGGTTGGCACTCGGGTTGATTGCAATGTTGATCGATGGGCGCCCCATCTTTTTCGATGCACCGTCACGCGAGGTCATAGTATTTTAGTTTTTGGGAACTGTGCCCTGCAAATTATGGTGTGCTTAATTTTTATCCAAATTGAACACTATTTTTAAGGATTTTACTTTTGCTTGATGCTAAACTGACGTTTTGTTTGTTTCGATCTCATGCCCTACGGTTTTGCGATAAGTTTTTTACACTCGCTTCACTTTGCCAATTTTTGGTCCATTCATATTATCTGTTTATTATCACGGATTGCACTGTAACTCAATTTTCGTTACAAAAGTGGATCAACTCGATTTTGAGTAGAGCCACTTTACGAAAATTAATACATTCCGTGAAGAAGCGTTAACTTAACAAGATTGAAAATTGTGTAAAATTTGTTGCACAAAGCGCGTTGCAGATCTGTAACTGACTAGCACCATTTATGGTAAAAAACAAAACGTAAAGATGTTCACGCTCGTTCAGATCTACTCTAAATAGAGTAACTTTCACTCACTTTCGTATTACCATACTAAATGTCAAGAACTGAGTACCCGGATAAAAATAACCATACAATTACAATACATTAATATAAAATAACATTAAAATCTATTTCCGACCATGAATCTTATTGTTCATGAATCAGATAAAGGAAAAATGCATATTGTCATTACAATAGATCTACAATTCATTCCATATGCTTGGATTTTCAACAATTGCGAAACAATACAATTAATAGTTATTGGTTCAAATTTGTTCGGAAAATAATGATTTTTTCTATAGTTAAGATACATAACAACCCCCCTTTTCTATTGTCGATGTCTCAGTTTACATTAGATTCTATTTTGGTAACAATAACTCCTATTGTCATCTTATAGTTGTGAACAATAAGATTAATTGTACATACTATAGATTCTATGGTATGGTAACAATACATTCAATTGTAAATCTATGAGATTTTTTTATTCGGGTAGCTTGATATGAGCAAACTGAGTAAATGCCACTCTGATTGTACTTGTAAAATAGAGTTATTATAATGAAGCTGTCAAAAGCGACAACGTCATTTAAACACGAAGAAAAACATATATACTAAAAAGCATAAATTCTACACTGAGCCAAGAAATATGGATATGGATTCACATGAGAAAATCATACATCGTTCAATATGATTTTTATGTAGGTTGTGCTCTCACGGGCTCGTAAAAATTAGTTCTGAAGCATTTTTCAAATAGGACATAGAATTTTTAATAAATGCATTAACACAAATGTAATTGATCATCAAAATATATAATATGACCTAAAGGTCTTGTCAGATCCTAACAATGATTTATACTACTCAATATTACCATGGACCCAAAAGGGAAGGACGTAGTTGTCCCGAAGAAACATTTAATAAATTATGGATCACTATCGTACTAGAGAACCGGCTTCTAGTACTGTCAAAGTGCCGTGTATACTAGAATATTTTCGATTTCACGTAGACGTGTTTTATCGTGCATGTAAGTTATTTTGTCAGCTGAATTTGTTTACAAATAGTGGTTGGCGATATGATGCAAATGGAACCATAGCATCGATTTTTTAATTCGGAGGAACCAGAACCGAAGGTAGGACGCATTATCATCTATAAAACCGCGGATGGTAATCTCACACAGTTCAGTGAGAAGGAAATGAAGAATGACTGTTATTTTTTAGTGATAAAGACTTGCGACACGAATGCAGTCACTTCAGCAACGTACTTGTCTCTGTACTGCAGGACAAAAAGGTATACTATGAAGCTAATGCCTTTATTTTCATTCATAAAGTTATTTCATTGCAGTGATGGACCTTATGAGATAAATCACATTTTTACATTACAATCAAATGGAGGTAAGTACATTTCTTAATGAATGCCAAAGTTTTAATTTAATTAATCATCACATTTTTTGCAGCGCTGCCCAATACACGCTGAACGGCAACAGATAGCAGAGGTTGCCCAGGTGCATTTGAGTTATATAATGAATGTGTTCCGGCATGGATCTTCCGTGATGGAAAACGTTAGTGATTTAACGACCTCCGGATGTGTCCTGTTTGGCAATGTCGACCGGGTGCACCGGTCGGATTAGTCACACGATTCCCAGCGAATTACTACGAGTTTCTTCGAAAGCTGCTGAAAGAAATTTTGACTGATACGATCTTATTGGTTGGCAAGATGGATCAAGTCTATTTGCGTAGTTTGCGAAAAATTCATCAATGCTGACTTGGCGGAGAGTCTTCTGGATCTTAGTCGCGATACGATACACGCAGCGGCTCTAGGACTGCAAATAGATGTTTACGGAGCAGAGAAGGGTGTCACGGTGGACGATATGATCGCGATAGTGGAGGATACACTGTGATTCTCGATGTGAACACCCATATGGTATGCAGATCAAAGGAATATAATTCGTCAAAAAAAAACATGCTCTTTAGGTGCATACAGCTGATGGAAAATTCAAAACTATACATAAAACAAAGCACCTAGCAGTTGTTCGAGGTAGGTTAATTTAAGTTCATGTTAACTGGTGGATTATTTTATGCTTTCAAGAAAATAAATCGAGTACAGTGGTCTACGAGGAGTGTGAACTATAATTCAGAAATACTTGCTGCATCCGAAAAGCCTCACAAAAATTAACCTTTGACAGAATAAAAAGAAGTTGAATGTTTGAGAACTAAAGATGTCTTTATTGAAAGAGTTAAATCTGTTTATGTTTTTTTATTAGTTTGTGTTTGTTTTATTCCGACAGCTTGAGGAGTCTCATCGTCGCAACAACCGGTCGAACACAAAAGAGAGCCCTGATCATATCGCACAATTCTCTGATGAGACAACAGAATCCCAATTTCCATGTTGCTTTGTGCAATCCATCCTCAAGCAATGTCACCTCTTGGGGTGAACCGCAGAATAAGCGGTCCATGTCTTACTAAAAGTAGTATTAAGTCAGTCGTGTTACCAAAACACAATGAATTTTCTAGAAACTAAGCGATTGAGCCTAGTAAACAAATGAACTAGTTAAAAAAAATCAATTTACTTCGATCGATTTACTTTCAAAAAAATGTCTGAATACCTATCTCAATTAAACCTGACTCAAAGCTAATATTGACAAAATTCTCGTTCAATTTTAAGTATCCCCCTCCTTTGATTATTTTTCGCCGCTTCCCGAACAACTTAAAAGTCTTTATCGATTGTTTTGTTGACCAGCAGCATCAGTACCGCTGGCTTATTTATTGTGTATGTATAGACAATTTCACTGGTACGAAACAATCTATGTTACAGTGCGGTTAGGACTACATGTACATTTCCTTAGAATAAAAACGATGTGCATGGTAACACAAACGAAATGTTGAAAACGGTGCTTTTAGTGCGAATTTTTTTCCCTAGGGCGTAAGCCTCATGGGATCACGTGGGAACATCGAAGTTTTAAGGATGTTGAGTCCTGGGTACAGAATGTTCACACGTTCCATTCTGATGCTACCACCACCGTGCTGCCTTCAACCGTAAAAGAAGGCTTCGATGTAGGCGGCGATTTTGTAAATGTCTGTTAAAAAGAAACATTGGTATTATTTTATGATTTTTTGGTATAATATCAGCATGGTTTCAGTTCCCATTGCGTGGTGCATGTCACGCTCTACCAGTTACTCGGGTTCGTGGATACGTTGCGCACTGGATAGGATCTATTTGCCTCGCATGAATACGTCGTACGAGTTGGACTACTTTGAGTGGTTGGGATCCGGCATCGTGTAGAATAGTTGCACTCACTGCCAGGGGAAATTTGTTGAGAATGTGGAAATCGATGTCGTACTTTGCTTCATCAGGCTTCCGAGAAGTTTTTCACTCGGTGTCGATAGATCCTCTTCGTCGTCTATCATTACGCCGGCTTTCCGCTGCATGCTGACCGCCTGAGCAAATTCCAGCTTCAGCGATGGTTAAGGTGGTTCAGGGAAAACGGTTTCAATAGGTTTTCATTGAAATGTAACATTATTAGAACTGTTACTAATCGTACACTTAGTGGCAGTACTTACCAAACGGACACTCGATGTGGCATTGTTTGCACTCAGTATTAACAGAGGAAACAGTATGGAGAACACGTAACCGCTGATGACGAGTGATTCGGGCGATTCGGAGAGGATTGCTAGCAGTAATCCAGAGCCGATGAAGCGCAAAGAAGCCAGTTGGTTTCCATGTAGGTCCCAGCTTATATTGAACCACTTGTCCTCGAAGTCGTACAGCGAGCAGACTTATGAGTAAAAAAATATCAATTACACTAAACTCACAATTATCTGTGTAAAACAACAATAATATTTTTATTTATCGAACATGAACAATCTAACATGGCTGACACACTTTTGACCGTGTTGGCAAAGTTTCAACAAACTTATAAGCAGTGTTACTGATTTTTCTAGTACTACTCTGATAATGATATTCTAGTATACATGGAACTTGATACACTGAAAATTTTGATCAGTTGCGTCATGGAAAATTCATCCGTCCAATGTCCGTAATTAGTCCGTGATATTACGCAAGATGTGTTGATGGCGGTTTCATGAATTTAGGAACATTTGATTGAGTAGGATGGTTGAATAGTTGACCAATTTGATTTTGTCAATTTTGTTCGGTAGCTCGGAGATCGATAGACGGTTGAAGTGGTCGAACTGATTGGGCTCGTTAGCGGTTCTGGTAGTCTAAACAAAGCTAAAGCTTTTCCAAAGCAACTTGAAATCGATTCGATCCTGCGGAAGTATGTTTGAAATTGGACAGAGTTGAGGAAAAATTCCTCCAATCCGTAAGGACTTACAATTCTAACCTCCTCGCAAGCAACATCCCGATCTGCAGTCTCTCCAACCGTCTTGCATTGCATTTAATTCCAATTCCTTTATTTTATCGTTACGCCAAACAAACGAAACTGGTTGGTTGTTTTCCTTTTGGTGCTTGGTATCGTAGGCATAGCGTAGGTCTACCGGTGTATCTTGGATGTTCCCGGATCTGTTCGACTTGTAACAGAACTTGGAATCGTAATCGACTACATTGAAGGGCTTCCTTTTGGCTGAGTTTA
This sequence comes from Aedes japonicus, assembly GCA_034211315.2. Taxonomy (NCBI): domain Eukaryota; kingdom Metazoa; phylum Arthropoda; class Insecta; order Diptera; family Culicidae; genus Aedes; species Aedes japonicus. The sequence goes on along the minus strand of JASCZW010001623.1, from coordinate 21,896 downwards.
ATTGGGGAGTCTCTTTGGTTGATCCACCAACTTCACCACTGGTTTTCAGAACGATCCATGAGAGCAGCCTTTTTTCGCATTGTTCTGCTGTTTTCGCGTTTTTATGAGCTTTCCCAGCATCCTCGAGGCAACGTGTGTAGTTCAATTTTCCGCTTCCAATTCCGTTGTGTGCATATGCTTCAAGTTTTACAGTTAGAGCTTCAGCTTATCCACATTCGCAAGTTCCTTGTGTGTGACTTCTTTGACTTTCCGACGTACCTTCGCTGCCAGCTGTTTCGATTCTTGTCAAAACTTGCGAACAGATTTTTACTGTTGCAGAACAGTGTCTTTGTGCAATGCACCGTAGTGTTGATGAACATTCTCCTTTGCGTTCATAATAATAGTATTATTTAAGCACAGTTTGTTAATCCGCTAGTTGGAATAATAAATGATATGATTCTACGATGAGAGCCAGCTCTGAAATCATAAGACTTGCCTTATGAGTTTTTCACATCAAAACGAGTGATGAAAAACATAACGCATATCTTATGAAAATGTCTCACACGTTTCTCCTATGAAATTTATAAGGTGCTTGAATGAATTTCTTACTGGTTCATCCAAATTTCATATGATACTTAATGAAAATGAAAATTGATCGTTCTTCTATATTTCATAAGGTTAAACTTATGATTATACTAACACCCCGTTCAGACTACAGCCGATATCACTTGATATAGGCCATCTTGGATATCAGCATCTATACATCTAGTTTTCACTGGAAATAATGTACATGGCATTTGATATCGATACTCCATATCACGTAATATAGGTTGTAGTGCGAACGGGTTTGATATGAAGCGATATGATAGTGATATTGATGCCGTGATATAGAGTATCTTGATATCAGCATCTATACATCTAGTTTTCACTGGAAATAATGTACATGGCATTTGATATCAAGATACTCCATATCACGTAATATAGGTTGTAGTGCGAACGGGGTTTAACACTCCGTTCACACTACTACCTATATTACGTGATATAGAGTATCTTGAATTCAGCATCTATACATCTAGTTTTCACTGGAAATAATGTGCATGTCATTTGATATCAAGGTACTCTATATCACGTAATATAGGTTGTAGTGCGAACGGGGTTTAAGGTAATTTGCTTGATTGATATGCTAACTGCGTTTTCTACTCAGTTTAAAAAAAATATAAGCAAGCGTTACTGAGTAATGTTGACTCCAATTTCGACAGGTGACCTAGTTAATCAGAAACTAGTAACCCTTCAATTAATCTAATTAGGATAGTTCCACTTTTAACGAAACTGAGTCGTTTTCGACTGAGTTTTGAGTAGCTAGAAACGAGCGTACATATTCTAGCGTGATGAAAAGTTTTCTCGTATCCTGGCATCCCTGCGCAGAACGGGTATTTTGACGTTTGCTCGAAATGAAAGTTTTGTTTATGTTTCTATGATGTAGATTTGCACAAGAAAATGAAAAGTATTATTTCCTGCTTCTAATTGCGTGAAACTATTTTTTAAGAACAATACGTAGTGTTCAGGTAACCATTTCATTTGAACTCCGAGGTAAGAAAATCGATTGCTCTGGCAAAAGCTACATGGAGCATACCATCAGAAGTTGATGAAAACTAGTGTAGTCCTTCATGTTTATGTTTGGCAGTGTTGCTTCAAAACCGCTTAACCGTAGCATGGTGTTGGTTTGTCATCATCATGTATTTATTATAATAAGTATTGGCATGTTTTTCCTGAAAAAGTTTACATATTTGATATCGTTATCTGTGCAGATGGACCTCGAACCACATATATGCAGACTTTGTTTGGAGCTGATAGACCCAATGTCTGTTGTTGTTCTTAACCAGGACGAGAAAATAATCGAATCAATTCTTCAAATTACTACTATTGAGGTATAATTCTTTGCTTCTTGGTAGAAATGGATAATCCTAACATTTACTTTTGGTCTTTCAGGTGATAGTAGATCCCGCATGTCGTGTATTTATGTGCAACCAGTGCCACGTCCTACTCGAACAGTTCATACAATTTCGCAGAAAGTGTCTTCAGAATGACGACACCTATCGCAAAATATACGCCAAGCTTATAATCCCGTTGGAATTAGTTAAATGTGAACCAATTGGCACTGAGGAAACACTCGTTATGTGTAAGCTTGAAGAAGAATCCCAAAGTAGTGAACGGGAAAGCGGTACATTGCTGAAGCAATTTGAACCCGAAGCAGACATACTTGGACAAACACATGAACAGGGTTTGACTGTACAGGAACGGCTAAGAAAACCTCGTAAAAAGTACAAGAAAAAAGAGAAAATACCTTCCCCTCATAAAGTTCAATGTCAGACCTGTGGAGCATTTGTTACTTACCGTCACTTACCCAAGCATCAGATAACTCATAATCAAGATCGCCCCATGTTTCCGTGTGATCAATGCCCGAAAAAGTATACTGAACATCGAAAGTTGAAACAGCACATAACAATCGTTCACGAGAAGCAGGTCGAGCATACATGTGATAGATGTGGAAAGACATTCTATAGGTCTGCAACGTTGAAACAGCATTTCCTGGCAGAGCATACCGATATCAAGAGGTGAGGGTTGTTTTGAACCTGCTGATTAGTACTCAAGTTCATTAGAAGCTATGAATATTTTCAGATATGAATGCGAAATATGTGGAGCGAAATTTTCCCGTGCATCGAATCGTGCCTATCACTACAAAATGAACCACACAACTGTTCGACCGTACACATGTGAATACTGCTTGAAAACATTCAAACGAAGGTAGGTTTAAACTCCGTGGATGGTGTAGCGAATGGTTATAAACTAATTTTTTTTCCTTTGTATATAACAGCTGTGATTACAGGATCCACACAAGGACACATACTGGGGAAAAGCCGTTCAAGTGTGATTTGTGTGATAAGCGGTTCTGTAAGAGCTATAACCTTGTGATTCATAAGAAGTCGCATAAAAATGCGGAAATGAGACGGGATGCTAAGCTGATGACGATGGAAGGTGCGTCAGAAGACTTGGACTGTACTGTTTGAGATCCGAAAGGGAATGATCGAACAGAATTGTGTACTATAAAATCAAGCAGCATATTGCAACTACTTCTGTAAGTATTTTTGGATGACAGCCCTTGTGGTGAGATAACGCCAAATACCGTGAAGAGTACTAATTTTATGAATCCTGGAGGGTTTGAGCTGTTTAGTGGAATGCCTGTACTTAGAAATTAGAAGAAAAATTAGTATTCTCCATTTAATTCCAACTTCCTTAGCTTATCTTCGACAGATACGCGTATTTCGTCTACAATGTGCAGACTTCATCAGTGTCTCGTACTAATAACTCGACTTGAGTTAAATCGAGTCGAGTTATTAGTACGAGACACTGAAGAAGTCTGCACATTGTAGACGAAATACGCGTATCTGTCGAAGATAAGCTAAGGAAGTTGGAATTAAATGGAGAATACTAATTTTTCTTCTAATTTCTAGTTACTAATGTCATGTATTTAAGTCAACAGTTTGTGATGAATTGTGCTTTAAAAAAAATATTTTTATACTCACATATTTTTCAAAATTGCCCAGCTAAATGTAGTTACGATCACGCGCGAAGTTAATGTCTAGGTACGTGAAGTATGGGTACTTCACCATTGATTAAATGGATAAGCCTCTTAAGGTAATTCACAATTTGAGACCACTCTAGCCGACGAATGATCGATCAATGCTCGTATTAATCGTTAATGTTAAGTATTAAGAGTTTTGCAAATCCATGAAGCATCTTTGAAATTAGCTCCAAAGCGTAATCAAAAATACATATTTTTTTACGGATCTGAGCATTTCTCCTGATGCTACCCCGATATATATTTCCGACTTCTTACGAAGATGTTTCTTGAAAATAGACACTTCGGCATCCTTCAGGTATTTTAGGTAATCATCCTAACAATTATTTGGAAGGAGAGGCAATAACAGAGACTTAAGTTGATTGCACATGTTCGGGAATTCCGGAGTTTCTGAGTGGAATACACGTTTCGCTTTATAGGGGGAAGAAGTGGAGAAGCGGCAGCGTCATCGGGCCATTAAGATGAAAGAGAATGCGCTGTGCGTTTTGAGTGTTGTCGCAGTCGCATTTGAATGCGAAAAACAACACGAGCTCCGGAAACCGTTCCAAACTCTTTTTGACAACTGACTCCAACGATAGCCATCTGGTGGCAGATGGAGGCAGAATTTTCAAAGGTTTCAATTCCAAGATTGTTAGCACGAGTTCCGATCGACGGTGATGAAATCGAGGTCGAAGACGAAATCGTCGCCGATAACGACACCAGCAGTAAATACAAAGGCGCATTATGGCTAGCAATCGTGCCTACTTTGGACTCCGAAGGACGCTAAGATCGAACAAAGTTCGCCGAACCACAAAGTTGACCATCTATAAGACATTAATTAGACAGGTAGTTTTCTACGGCCACGAAACATGGGCCTTGCTAGTGGAGGACCAGCGCGCCCTGGGAGTCTTTGAACGGAAGGTGCTGCGTACCATCTACGGTGGAATGCAGATGGAAGACGGAACGTGGAGGAGGCGAATGAACCACGAATGCACCAGTTGCTGGGAGAACCTCCCATCGTACACATCGCAAAAATCGGTCGACTACGATGGGCTGGGCATGTCGTAAGAATGTCGGACGACAGCCCTGTGAAAATGGTTTTCGAATACGAACCGACAGGTACAAGAAGAAGAGGCGCACAACGAGTAAGGTGGATCGATCAAGTAGAAGGCGACCTGCGGACCCTCCGCAGATAGCGAGGCTGGCGAGTGACAGCCATGGACCGAATAGAATGGAGACAACTTCTGTGTACAGCAGAGGTCACGCCGGCTTTAGTCTGATTGGTAAGGTAGTCAATTCCAATATACTTTGTATCATAATTGTAAAGGACAAGTAACTGTAGACATCTAGCTTCAACTCTTCCTGGTAGAATAGTAGCTTTTCGGACCCTTAGCTTGCACAGATTGCTACCCTTTGGCTAGTACATTTGATAATTATCAAATGGGGACAGTCGCGTTGCAACAGTTTCTAGACGGATCGGTCAGAAATGGGTTACCGCTGCTGATCAAATGATTTATTATTCACTCTTGCCCAACCGCTTGTTTTCAGCTCAGCTTCGTTTATTTTGCTACTAGTCTTGGTAATATGTTGATTTTCGGATTCGTTGCTGCCTTTATTTTGGCTGCTGCTTCTTTGTGTCTCTTGATGTATATGTGTGAGGGAAAATTCGATTTGCCCCTATTAGCAACACAGCGTTTGTCAAGACAAACTTTACACCAAGCATCAGTAGGATCATTTTCGTATTCTCCAAAGCACTGAAAGCCTTTGCCTGTCAGCCATTTGGTCTTAAACTTTTGCGGTAACACTTTTCGCACAAAATTTGAAACAAAAACACGCTCAAATGCGACTTTCTGAGTTTCAAGATGTCTTTTAGAATACTTAGAAAAAAAAAAAAAAAAAATTTCACTTCATTCACGTCCTTTAAATAATGGATTCCGAAGAATACGGTGAGAAAAACAAATTTCTCCTCTTGATTTTTTTTCCATAAAATTTTAAACATTTAAGAACGTTCCCAAAGGAATATGACGACTAAATTATGGTAAAGTTTATGATTTCAATGGTTAATTATATCTTTCTATTGATTTAGAGATAACTGAAAAAAAAGGTTGAACTTATAATATAATGTTTAGTACAACTTGACCGTATAGTTCAGTCAACAATTTCAACAAATATGCTAGCTTTATAAAATTTGTATTAAAATAACTGTTTCATATTAACAATTTCCGCAATACTCTTATCAGTTGAGCCAACACTTCTCCAGCGGAAAATATGAAGTTGTGTAATTCGTTCATCCTAGATTTCTCTAATAAATCAGGATTTACTTCAGCAAATACCTTATAGTTTTTGTGTAGCTCTTCCAGGAGTCTTCCCTTCAGGAGGACCCCTTTAAAGTTACAAAACTTCGCATGTTCAGGGATTCCTCCAAAAAAATCGCAAGAAAATTTTTCAAAATTGCCGATGAAGTGCCACAAAAAACTCCTGAAAGAATCCCTGGAGAATATCTATAGATAGAAACACCAGAAGGAATATTTCAAGAAATGTTTGAAAATTTTACATAGCATCTTTCGAAAATTCGATAAAATTTTCTTAGCAATTTTCTTAGCAAATTATCTCATAAAATAAAAAAGATTTTTTTTATGTACTAGCAAGAGTCAGTTTTTCTAACAAGCAAAAGTAAAACACTTCTTAATTTGTGTACTCTCAGGACAAGACTGAATCTTTCTCTTTATTAATGTCTCGATCAGACTTCACAATGTATAGTGCGAAACATCGCACTGTGCGTTCGTTATACGACAATCATCACGTTGTACTGAAGTAACTCAATAAGTGTACACTTTTTTTAAATTCAGTTCGTTAATTTGTTAGGCTCAGGCATGCATAACACGTTGCGGAGCCGATATTCAATATTGTAATTAATTAACATTGTTTATTTTTCGATTTTAGTAAAAGTGGGGCGCCAATTACTCGTGACTAGCTCGAGGTTAATGGGTCATATTATCGTTTGGAAGGGGCTAGGTAGGTAGCTTATTTCAGGTATGGGTTGCTGCTCATGGTTGCGACATCTACCAAATCGTCGGTCACTGAAGTCCCTTTCAGTAACTAAGCAGCAGATGGGTAACCACAGCTTGCTGGGCAGGTACAAGTAGCACGGAACAAAACGATAGTATAAGGGAAGGTCCAATAATAATGTCACGCCGTAATGGGAGAGGGGGGGGGGGGGTAAACGTGACAATTCATACAAAAAAATTTGAACATACAAAAACCGTAACAAGGGGGGGGGGGGGGCTTGTAAAAAATCACTTTTTGCGTGACATAATTAATGGACGTTCCCTAACTGGGACACAATGGTAGAAAATTTACTAGAGTGGAAGGAAGGGAAGGGGGGTGATGACGTTACACTCTTAGATCAGACAAACAAAGCAATTCGTAAATCGCTTGCATGTAGGGAAGATCACGCATTCCCAAAACATCTCTAACCTCACGGAAGGGTTGTCTACCTCGGGCCACTAGGGTATCCAATAGCCGTGCTCTGAAGGCATCATTATCCGGGCAACTGCATGAGCGATGTCATCATAACCGGTTCCGCACCTATATAAATTGCTATCGACGAGATTAATTTTGCAGAGATGTGCGTCTAGCGAGTAGTGGTTGGACATAAGTCTTGACATCACACGAATGAAACCGCGACTTACATCCAGACTTTTGAACCACGATCTCGACGAAATATTTGGAGTAATGGAATGTAACCACCGCTCAAGAGAATTACTTGTCTAACCGTGTTGCCAAACTTTGCTAGAGAGTCCGCCTTCTCATTGCCTGGAATTGAGCAATGTGAGGGAACCCATACAAAGATAATCTTAAATGATCTTTCGACCAACGCACACATCTGCTCCCTTATTTTCGAAAGAAAGTAAGATGAGTGCCTCACAGTTTTCATTGACTGCAGGGTCTCAATAGAACTGAGACTATCTGAGAAGATGAAATAATGGTCTGTGGGCATGTCGGAAACTATCCCCAATGCGAAATTGAATGCTGCCAGGTCAGCAACGTATATGGAACAAGGTTCCTGAAGTTTCCAGATGGCAGATGAGTATTCATTGTAGACACCGAAACCTGTGGATCCATCAATGCGCGATCTATCAGTGAAAATTCTTCTATTTCAATTGACATCGTGGTACTTTTCAATAAAAATATGGGGAATTAGAATAGGCCGAAGTTGATCTGGAACTCCTTGAATAGCTTGTTTCATGGAGAGATCATAATCAGTGGAGGAACTGTGATTGGGGAAGCGTACACTAGTAGAATTGTAGCATGGAAGACTAATATCGGATGATATATAATTAATATAGATTCGTACTAGGGGGAGACAACTTATCCTTGCATTAATTTTAGTGCCAATACTATGAGTATTAGTGAAAATAATAAAATTATAATATCATTATACGGTATTATGATATCTGTGATAACTGTCAATACAATGCTATGATTTTATTAACAGTGTATAGTTATCGCGCATGGTTTGCTTTTTTTAATTTGTTGACGTACGGCGGAGTCGTCATCTGGTGGCAAGTCAATGTCGTTCAGCTTAGGTCCGGCACATCGAGCACTTCACTTATGTTGGAAGCAAAAATATTGTAAACATTGCTGAGCACGTGGGTGATGACGTCAAACTACCATTACATTCCATACTGTGAGCTGATAGTTTGACATCACCATTTCATCAAAAACTATGAAAAACGAAGACAGAAGCGAATTTCAGGAATTCCAAGGACAGGAATAAGAACAGAAGTATATTATGTGATGTGATAGGAAGCCACCACCAGCGCAGGACTTGCCATGGCGTACAGTGCCTCCTAATGGCACAATAAAACTGTACATACCTGTAATCCTCACTATTCCGTTGTATGAAGGGTCAAAAACGGTGGTGTGGACCTGTAAGCAGAAGCACTTACACGAAACCCACGGAAAGGATAGAGAATCTCCTTCCAACGAAACGCTCTTATTACAGGAAATGAACAGTAAGCAATACACATTAGGATTCCCGTCTGGTGGTTTGTTAAAAATAGGGTTAGCAAACTCAATCTGACGATTTTCATCAAGGAAGGCATAATTGTCATCCATGACTTGGGCTAGATAACCATGACTCCCTCATCCAGCCTCCAGCCTTGCTACGCATGTAACTAAATGGATAGAATATTAATAGAACTGGCTATTTTTGTTTCGCAATAAATTTGGTTAAAATATATTCGTTTGCTAATGTGTATAATTGCTGCAAAAAAAAAACGAAGGTTTGTTATTTTAATTTAACGCTTGGATCGGTAGTTGCTATCGGTTTTTTTAGTGTATAGATGCATTTCAAAGACATAGATTAACACATAGACAAAGATTAACTTCTTGTGCATAATGTAGCACTGAGAGTCACTCAAGCATCCCCCATTCTTGACTAATAAGGGGTTCAAACTTCTATCAGAACATGTTGCTTACCCGAGGAATACATGTTTTGTATATGTGTTGCATGGATAATTCTCATGTTTGGTTCAAATCGCCTGTTGAAGTGGCGGATTTAGTCCGTGCTTTAACCTACCCCGCAGTGGGATGTTAGGCAAAAATGTCGTTGGTTCGAGTACCACTGTACACATGCCCTTTTCGCTCAATTTTCCTGAAACATCTGCTATGTTTCCAAGCCTGCCGCACACTAGCGGAACTATCAAAAACTTTCTCTTCATATCTTTAATTCTAGCCAAAAACATTGTTGTTCACTCTTGGTGCCTCATGGTGATGAGCGAACATCTCCTTCTACATCAAATTTCTTGTTCTTTGTTTGTTTGAGAGAGCAACCACCCCCACCCCTTCCCCTCTAGAGTAGAGAGGTCTTGAAAATCCCCACATGTCATCCATTTTCTTGTTTAGTTCTTGAATTATGCAGAAATTTGTGTTTTATTTGTATGGGAGCCCCCCTTTTAGACGGGGGAGGAGTATTGATCCATCATGAAAATCTTGTCCGGCGCCAAAAACCCCTGCAAACAAATTTGCATAGCAGCAGGGATAGTTCTCATGTTTGGTTGAAATTTGTGTTTCATTTGTTTGAGAGCCCCCCTTTCCAGAGAGAGGAGGAGTCCCGAATAACCATAAAAACATTGCTTGCCTTCAAAAACTCGCCCATGCGAAATTTGGTTCCATTTGCTTGATTAGTTCTCGTGTTATGCAGAAATTTGTTTTTCATTCGCATGGAAGCCTCCCTTTGTAGAGGCGGGAGGGGTCTCAAACTACCATTAAAACATTTTTTGCCTTCAAAAACCTTCACATACCAAATTTGGTTCCATTTGCATAATTTGCTCTCGACGTATGCCGAAATATGTGTTTCATTGTATGGAAGCCCCTCCCCCTTTTAGCAAAAAAAGGGGTCTAAAGTCACCTTAGAAACATTGTGTACGTTCATTAGCCTCCACCTGCTAAATTTGGATCCATGTGCGTTATTAATTCTCGAGTTATGCAGATATTTGTGTTTCATTTGTATGAGAGTCCCTTCTTTCTGAACGGGGAGGGGTCTCAAACTACAATTGAAACATTTTTTTCCTCCAAAACCTTCCACATGCCAAACTTGATTTCATTTTCTTGGTTGGTTCTCGGGTTATGCAGAAATTGGTGTTTCATTTGTATGGGAGCCCCCCTTCACAGAGATAGGAGTGGTCTCGAACTATCATAATAACCTTTCCCGGCCCAAAAACCCCTGCATACCAATTTTCACGCCGATCGGTTGAGTAATCTCCGAGTCTATAAGGTTCAGACAGACAGAAATCCATTTTTATATGTATAGATAATGTACGTAATAGAATATAATATATGAACGTACGTAATAGAACAGAAGTATATGAACATAAACATCAAAAGGAATGAAAAAGGAAGACGATAGCGAGAAAAAAGTCGTAAAATAGCATAATGGAGGAAAACATGTTCAAAAGGAAGTTGATGGGGAGGAAGAAGACAGAAAAAAGGATGGCGTTTCCAGAAGAAGGCGGAGAGGAAGATTACAAAGAAGATGACGATGGAGATGATGATAATGAAAAGTATATATTCTATTACTGGAGATGGAGAAGAAGGCGATGGAGAGAAATATGACGGAGAGTAAAATGACGGAGAAGAAGATGATGGGGAGGAAGATAATGAAAAGGAAGAAAACAAAGAAGAGCATAACGGAACGGAAAATGATAAAAAGGAAGAAAACGAAGAAAAAAATGGCGCAGATAAGGATGACGGAGAAGAAGAATGGCGGAGAGGAGAGGAAGATGGCGGAGGAGAAGAATGGCACAGAAGTAGATAACTGAGAAAAAGATGATGCAGTGGAAGATAATGAAAAGGAAAAAAAACGAAGAAAAGTATGAAGGAAAGAAATATGAGGCAGAGAGAGGAAACGAAGAAAAAACATGATGGAGCAGAAGATGTCGGAAAAGAAACAGAACATGTTCAAAAAAAAAGGAAACGAAAAAAAGAAATTTGTTGAGAAGATAGTGATAAAACCAAAAACCACAATGAAAGCCTTAAGGGGGAAAATATTGCAATTGTTTGAAGAATAGGTGAAAATTGAAGAAAAAAGAAAAAAAAATCAAGAGAAAGTGCCAACGAAGGTGAACTATTTGGAGGAGTCCCAACCAAAGGAAAAAAGCTAAGTGAAATTGAATCATATTTATTATAAACAACACGACTCACCTCATATTGTACACTCTACTATACTTTGGACAACTGAAACGGACATGAATGCATCCGATGGATGTAAAACGTCATTAATAAATAAAACAATGCATAATACACACTAAAACTCTGTAAAACACACTTAAATCGTCGTTTGGGGGTGGATACACTTTTTTTGCGTAATTTTTTTAAGTTTTTCAAGTCAGGTTACCATTTTTGCCAGGTACCATTTTTGCATTGTTTAGCAAGTAAAATCATACCCTCAGGGATTCTAGAGATTTTCCTCAACGAAAAATTCCTAGACCAGACCGGGAATCAAACCCAGCCACCTCCAGCATGGTGTTGCTTTGTAGCCGCGCCTATACCGACTGAGCGAAGGAAGGACCCAAAAGGTGTTTGAGTGACTATGACGGGAGATTAACCAGCTTTGGGCTAAAAATCTCGATAATCAAGGATTCAAAAACAAAAAAACTGATTAAATGAAATTTTTAGTACGTTCTTATTAGAGATGAAATATTAAAATGGCGTAGAAATTTTGGTTTTTGTTTGGGTTTGGTTTAGCTGCATGTTTTTGGACAATTAGTCTCTTGACCTCTACTCTAGTTGTTCTTGAGTCACAAGTTAAAGCTGCTAATAATCGCCAATATCAAATCTAGAATTAAGAGAAGGAGACCGCAGCAAGCCGTGCTTTGAAACTGACGTGTTTTGTTTTTGTTGCGTCGTTTTCGCAAAAAAAAAAGAAACAAACAATAATTCGTAATATAACATAAAATGACAGTGAAATAATAAAATATCCGTGTGCTTTGGGAGAGACGTAGTAAATACAATCGATTCCCTCCGGAAATGGGTGAGTGTCGGAAGTTTTTTCACATTTTTTTGGATTCTTGTGCTTCAAGAGTTATATCAGCTTAGTTTTGTTTATTAGTGGTAGTGTTGTGACATCCGGACATAAATGATTAAGTTTGAGTGTTTGTCCGCTTTGACGCGAGTGAACCGCTGTTTATTCGCAGTTTTGAAGTTCGATGTAGAGTCGCCTCACAGCGGGGATTTGATTATTGGCAGTGTGAAGTGAAAAAAAGAAGACCAGTGCATGTAAAACACGGCCATTTGCTTGTCCGTGCGCGAAAGGCAGCCACATAATTTCAGATGCATTCACCACGTGGAGTAAAGAGTTTTGTTATGCAGGTTGCATATCTAACGGGCGGTTTAGCAACGTTAATTTTTGCGCTTATTTTGTCGCGAGTGCATGAAATCAATTACGAATCAACGTCGACAATTTGTACGTTTACCAATGAACAAGCAAGTGCCATTAAGAAAGCGGCCATGGGTGAGATGTATCTGACTATAACTATATAATGATCACCTTATTTTTAAATAATACTAAATACGTGCCTGGTTTGGAAATTTAACACTTCCAAATCTGGAAGTGTGTTGCAGTGCCCTTATCCAAATGATAACGGTAATATTTACATGCGGGTCTTATTGTATGTGAAAGTAACCTCGGAATGGGCGTGACTCTCCAGACATTCTAAAATGGGTTGCTGGATCTGCAGTAGAACTATCACCTTCTAGCCCTCTGATTAAAGCTGCTTCCAATGGTCACTTAAGGGATTGTTGTAAACAGATTTCTTCCATAATACCATTGCCGGCCAATGAGTGTTAGATTGTATAAACAAACACACACACACAAATCTAGAATCAGAGAAATTTTTGTCACCCTTTTTATCACTCTAAAGTGGATTTGTATATTTCCGGGCAATCGTTAACTACCTTATTACCATTTTATAGAAGTACTATACGATTTCGAAAGAGCTACTGAACCACTTTCCAGTTTAAAATGAATGTGATAAAGCAGCAGCATTAGATTTTCACTTTATTTGAAAATTCCAACTAGACTCTAGTGACCTCACCATACATAACTACTTTGCGTGAAGAGCCAAGAATAGAGCAACAAACGCATCGAGGAGATTATGCAGATATTTTGAGAGTTGGCTATCGTTACATACCTACCAGTACTGTTGTACACATTGTGTTTTTGTGTCGCTTCCTTCAGTGGCCTTTTGGTGGTCATTTCATGGATTCTGGCCAAAATTGGCAAACATGACTCAAGTCAATTCGAAATCATGGTACATAGGACACTTTCGAATAGTTTCCAGGACGAGCACGTTTAAAAGATCGGTATTCAATTACGCTACCAACCAGAATCGCGCTGCAGCAACTGTGAGTGGCCTTCGTGCTGCTCTGTTGTGGGATCCGAAAGGACGTTCCAGTCTCGTGATTCCAACAGACTAGATAGGCCCTGTCGCCTAAATGTCACCGTGGCAAGTGTTTCATGCCATCCACGTTCCAACACCCCAAGTACAAACGGGCGGACGGAATTCATTCACTATAGTGTTGGTTGGGACGACAACAATAGCTGGGGTGAGAATAAACAGCAGGACATGCCGGACGAACCGAACTGGTCAGCTCGGTGATATTAATGCAGCCAGTGATCCACGTTGTATTCTGTTTATACTACTAGAGCGCATGGAACGGGCAGACCGGGTCGGTCGCCGTTGTTTCTCATCTCAGCTTTTGTCGAGTGCCCGCTACGACGAACGTACGACGAGGAGTGGTGAAGTGCTGGCGAAATGGCGGATATCAGTGAGAGTTTAGAAGATTTAGTAGTAGCCATCCACTGTCGATCCGTTGTCGTCCGTTTGGCGGAAGAATGGAATGTGACTGTTTAATAGAATGAATGAGCTCATAATACGTCTCTAAATACGGTCCGTTTTATTGATTTAGAGTGCCGGGGTAGAAGGATGCCCGTATGCTTCAATCGGAGATTTCGAAAGATAATTCGAAATTGCCCAAATTCAGCGTTCGGGTTGAATGGCGATTGCCTTGTTCAGCGTTTCTCAATCTCTAGGTTGCGACCCTTAATTTTTTCCTCTAATCGTGTGTTAGAATTGGAAATTTAGATATTCATTTTAATTTACGATTTTCTGAAAATCCTACTTGATCTTTTCCTTGGTGTATATATCAGCCTATTGTTAAAGTGGATCACGTTATTGTTAAAATGTCTAAGTAATGTTATATTTATTTTGGAAAGTATACAGATGGATGATTACGATTAACTCATGAAAATGGCGTATTCGTGAAATATAACCAATTTTTTCTAATTTGTTTTCAACTTTTCTTGACAACCGCTGAACTTAGTAATTTGCTGTTTGTAGCATTCCAGAACATATTCTGTTACTAATTTGCGCCTATTAAAGGGTGTTTCGATCAAAATTTGGTCGACTTAAACTTGACGCATTTCGTTTCATCGTGCATTAAACAAATTTGTACACCCCTCATTTTGAAGTTGAGTGCGTGTAGCATCATGCCTTTATTTTGATTTTGAGATTAGCACTTCAGTTATCAAAATGTCATCGAAGAAAGAGAAGCAACTCATCAAAATTTTGCACGTGCATGGCGAAAATCCAAACTACTCTCACGCCAAGTTGGCGAAATTGTGAAATGTTGCTAAATCAACTGTTACCAACATTTAAAGTGTTTGGTGAACGTTTGTCGACAGCCAGGAAAGCTGTCGAGGGGAAATCGAAAGCTGTAGGCCACAGCGACGAAATAAAGAGTTGCCCGCTTTTTCGAACGGAACCCCAACTTCTTCGTCCGAGATGTCGCAAAGAAGCTGGGATTGGCGCCTTCAACCGTGGATAGAGCTTAAAAACGAGCTAAAATGTAGACTTACAAGAAAGTGGTGACTCTAGATCGTGACGATAAACAAAAGACGTCGGCCAAAGCACGATCGCGAAAGTTGTACACGACAATGCTGACGAAGTTTGATTGCGTGGTACAGGACGATGAAACTTACGTCAAGCCAGACTTTAAACAGCTTCCTGGACAGGAATTTTATACGACAACTGGACGGAGAAAGGTGGCAAATATTTTCAAGCACATTAAACTGTCAAAGTTCGCAAAGAAATATGTGGCAGGCCATCTGTACCTGTAGCTTGAATAGCAACGTTTACATTGCGACCGGAACAGTCAACCAGGAAATTTATCTGGGCGTGTGCTTACAAAAAAGTCTAATGCCTTTCCTGAAGCGACATAATTGTTCCGTTCTATTTTGGCCGGATTTGGCATCTTGCCATTACGGAAAAAGGCAATGGAGTGGTATGCTGCCAACAAGTGGTGCCCAAGGACAAGAACCCACCCAACCGCCAGAGCTCCGCCCAATCGAACAATATTGGGCTACCGTAAAACGGTACCTTAAGAAGACTCAAAAAGCTGAGCGAGAAACAGTTCAAGGCAAACTGGCGTTCTGCGGCGGATTTGACTGATTAATAAAAACTTTGATCGACTCGCACACATAACTGTTTGACCAAATTTTGATCGGGACACCCTTTAACACCTAAAAAATTTAGTGAATTTTATTATTATTAAGAAAAGAAGATGTAACGTATAAGCGTAATATGTTTGTTTTCCTGGCTATAAATGTACCTTGTATGCTAAAAAAATCATAAAAATCATAAAAAGCTTAAATTGAGACACAAATATGACACTAATAGGAAAAAAAAGTGTATGGAATTCTGTAAATTAATGCAATTTTCTTCCCAAGATGGAACTCGTGAGCAGTTATTTAAGTCCTTAATGCGTTGTACTGAGCAAGTCAAGAAGTGCGAATTTGGAATAACTCAAGCTGAGGGTTGGAAATTGAGAATCATTGACAAAATCGTTTTCTACGCGCCGATGGAACTAAGGGAAAAACTTAAGAATAAGAAGAAACAATCAAAGATTGTTCTCAAACAAATGCAACAGAAAAAAATTGATCACCTAAAAATTATTTTAAGCCGGATATTTTTGAAACCCTCAGGGAATAGATATACACATTTTAGCTATGTTTTCGCAAAGTTGGTTTATTAAACCTCCTCTCCTATACTAAATGTTGGCTCCTCAAATCCTGTGCAACACTTGCGCCATCATTCATACACACTTTCTCCCCTTCTTTCTTCAAATCCTTGTCGTTTTTGAATAACTTCCTTGTTTTCAGAGCTTGCCCTCTATAATCGGTCAGAATTTTTCTATTGGGCGAAGTTCTGGTAAGTTTGGCGGATTTGCCTACTTCGGCACTAAAACAACATTGTTGGCTTCGTATTACTCCATTACCGGTTTCGTGTAACGGCACGATGCCAGATCTGGCCAAAACAGAGTGTCACCTTCGTTGGACATTCTTCTTTATATATTTGACCGTTGATGGTGCCGGTCGTTATGTACGGTTTGATGAACTTGCCGCACTCACAGATCGCCTGTCACGCCAAATACTGTCGACCTACTTCTTCCGAAACTTCTCCGGAACATCCACGCGGAACTTGCCAACAAAAAACTTCAAGCCAGGGATCTGCTTGGCGTCCACTTTTATGTACGTCTCTTCAATACGATGAGTTTCGGCTGCACAAACCAGTCGCTGTACAGCTTCCTGGCGCGAAATTCGGCCACCGTATTCTGTTTATTGGTTCAGTTAGGCGCCTTTCTTATCTTGAAGACTTGAAATCCGGCCCTATTCATTGTCTGTTGGGTGAACCAGACGGAAAAAAATCGGAAATCTATCAAGAAATTGCGGTCAAACGTAGACTTATCGTGAGGTTTTAATTTTTCGTACCTAAAAAAATGTACCGTTCTCTAAAAAACTTAGATGCAGTCTACGTCAAAAACCATTCTGTATACAAAAAACGTGGATGTATGGAATGATTCAAGTTGGGAAAACCAGTTCTGCGTTTTTTTTTCCAAACAGAATTCAATAACTTATGAGCAAATCGCATGGGTGGAATCATATTCAAATATTCTAAATATGTTAGTACATGGAACTTTTTCCATCGAGTCTGATTCAGTAAATTTACTATTTCACATAGGAATCATCTTAATTGCAACGTCACAGATCATAAGTCATACATGTTCAAATCAATCTATTTTGGTATGTTGTACCCATCCCAAGCTTTGAAAGATTATTTTAATCAATTGTAATTGTGTAGTAAGTTGAGTAGTTTTACTCCATTGATAATTTTCACCTGAATTCTCCATATGGACCTTTTTTTTATACACCGTGTCCAATATATTCTCATACAAAAAAAAAACTTTATTTATTTCAAACGAGCAGGTGTCACGGTACCTTCGGATGGTTCGGTACACGAAATCCCGCTTTATTCCGAGGTTTTTCAAATTTCTGAAAATAGCGCCTGGGCGTTCACCTTACACATTTTTTATATCACCGCAGCGCGAAACTCCTTCAGCGCTGGTAAAGATAAACACCGAATGAAAACAATTGGACATAACCTAAAAGCGTTTGTATAAATATAGTGCAAAACTGCACCAACAAATACGTGAAGCAGGTTGAGTAGTTGCACGACACCAATGCAAGGAAAAAGTGTTTGAGAATATATTGGACACAGTGTAAGTGCTTTACGAATTTTGTAAGTGCTTTATATAATGGCCCAAAACTTCTCAATCGGACCAAGTTACGGCGATTGGAAGTCTTTTGGTACAAAAACTACGTTGTTATCTCTGAAGCAGTTTAACATCTGCCGTGTGTAGCGTCTCGTCTCCGTGAAGGAAAGACAGCAGGCGCTTCTGGGGCACTCGTTTAGGGAGATTTGCCCATTCATTGTTCCCGTCGTGATGTATAGCTGGGTCATTTCTCTGCACCCACAGATGGCCTGCCAATCTAAGAACTTTTAGGTGAATTTGTCCACTTCTTCTTCCTTACCTTCTTAGAAACGGTCAACCGTGATGTGGCAACGCAAAACATCTTTGTTTTTTCTTTGATGTAAGTCCCGTCGTCCGTCACCTCGGTTTCGTTAGCCACTCTCGGCACAGTTTCCTGGTGCTGGTTTTGGCTAGCGTGTTTTGTATGTCGTTCCGGTTTGGTGCCTTCCTGACCTTATAGACGTAGAGCCTGCACGTTTCACCAGAAAGAAACCTCCACATTTTTCATCACATCACGGATAGAAAAAATCGGTCAACGCTTGAACAGATTCAACACCTTTCTTGCTTTCCTCGAATCAGCTGTCTTCGGTTTTCTGCCGCTGCCTGATCGCTCCTGAGCTGAGATCGAAATTCTCACTAAGGTGGGTGAAAACCAATCTCTGTCTCTAGCAGGTTGTCGATGAGTAGATGAGTGGCAAACCGTTCACATTTTCATCTCTCCTTTTTCGCCGATAATTCGTTATCCTCTCTCTTGCATATGCGAAAATATCTCTCTACTAAATTCAACGAAAATATTTTCTCATGCACCATTTTTCACTAGGTCGTAAACGAGGAGCAAAAAACGAGGTGTCTCAACATGTTGAAAAATTGGCTTTTTATTGAATTATAATGTCAGAATAAAACAAGCATGGAGACTGGTGCATTTTCAGGTGTCAAAAAGTAAGTGATAAATAATTATCGGCAACAAGGATTCACTGAAAAAGAAACGATTTATCAGCTACTCATAACGGGTGGCAATTAAAATTTTGGAATTTTTTCGAGGCCTCTATGCTCAACAACAAACGAGCTCAGAGAGAAATAAGAGTGTGTATGCGTTAGCTCTTTCTCTCCTCTTTCTGCTAGTATTTTCTGTTTTGTTTATGCTTGCTCAGTTTTGCTCAAAATGCCGTCGAAACAAGAAGTATTTCGCGAGCGCGTTGTACAGTTCTACGAACTGCACAGAAATCTCGGCAAAACGTATACGGTACAACATTTTAAAAGCGAAAATGTTGTGACTTCGACTGTTTACCATATCCTAAGATTCCCAACAACTCAATCGCAAGCAAGGTAGTGGAAGACCAGCCAAAATTATGGATGCAAAAGGACTTCGTTCTCTTCTCTCGTGCCTTCAACAACAAGGATTCACTGAGCCAACGGGATGCCGCAAAAAGTTCAACTGTTCTCACCAGTACATCTGCAAAACATTGAAAAGAGTCGGAATAAAGTGCCGAAAGAAGACACGAGCCCCGGAATATACTGATGCACAGATTTCAACGCTGAAATCCCAATGCCGTTGGTTGATTAAAAATTATTCCGGAAAAATTTTTGTTTTGGACGACGAAAGCTACTTCCCTCTTTCGAAGACGCAGATTCCCGGAAACGATCGATACTATTCAACGAATAGTTCTACTACACCTCCGAACAAAAAATATAAGTTTAAACATAAGTTTGATCAGAAAGTGATGCTGTACATTGCCATTTCCGAGAAAGGCATTTCTAAGCCATGGTTCAAGCCCTCTGGTTTGGCAATCAATCAAGATGTACCAGAACGAATGTTTGAAGAAAATTTTGATCCTGTTTCTACAAAAACATCATGCTGATGGACAATACGTGTTTTGGCCGGATAAAGCGTCATCGCCTTACGCCATAAAAACACAATCGTTCCTGAATACCCATTCGATCCCATTTGTACCCAAAACCACAACCCGACAAATCTGCTTCAGTGTCGCCCAATCGAAGATTTCTTCGGGGTTTTGAGTTCCTTGGTGTACAAAAATAACTGGAGAGCCACGATTTGCAAACAGTTGATTGGTAGAATCAAGAGATGCATTCGCAAAGTTGACATGGAGGCTGTACAACGCTCCTGTTCCGACATCAAACGGAAGCTTCGCCGAACATCCGATTACGGACCGTTTTCAAATGTTCACTAATTTTTTTCAACAATGGACAATGTATCTTTTATTTGAATAAATCAGATCTTCTTCAACTATGTTTGTCTTTTTTGACAGCTTGAGAAAGAAATTCCAAAAATTTTAGTTGCCACCCGTTACTCTCCGAAAATTATAAATCGATGTTGCTTTTCTCACGAAAACTACTGTAAGCGTATAATAGTCACTCGCTTCTCACATTCTCATCTTAGGTAGGTTATCAAATTTAAACAAACAATGCCCCAAGGGCTGAACTGGAAAACAAAAATAATTAGAACACAACACACACGTAACACATTAAACACATAAAAGGTTAAACAAAGTTGAAGAGCCCAATGGGCTAAAACACTTAATCTATAAAACTAGTATATAAGACAAAAAATGGATAAATAAAAAACAATTTTACTATTACTATGTTCTCATCTGTTTCTCCAAGCGGGAGAAAAAGAACGTTTCTTTTTTCAAGTAGGCGGAAATTTCGGTCTCTGTTTAAAATAATCCTGTTTTGCAGCTACTTACGATATTTTCAATCCTTAGTCACGTCCCAGTTAAAAAAATCTTACGGTATGGAAATTTTCTTAAATTTTCCTAGGCCTGTCGAAAAATATAAAATTCCATCCTTTCCAGTGATGAGTTAAAAATGTGAAGAGAAAAA
Organism: Aedes japonicus; assembly: GCA_034211315.2. Classification (NCBI taxonomy): domain Eukaryota; kingdom Metazoa; phylum Arthropoda; class Insecta; order Diptera; family Culicidae; genus Aedes; species Aedes japonicus. Next base: position 1,303 of record JASCZW010001623.1, on the reverse strand, counting down.
GAGATTATTTCTAAACCTTATACCTATTGCCATTGATTGTAATCATTTTGTTTATTCTTTTCGTAGGCTTTCGTAGTTCCTAACTTTGCAAATTCAGCAATTATGCATACGACCCTCTCGCTAGAATGACGATTACAGCTCTGGCAGCGGTATGTCTGAAATTGAATGCCAAAAAGTTAATTTTGATTGAAACTTTCGTTGGCAAAATTTACCCTGGGGCCAAACAGTTCACACTGCAGCAAACACTGTATCTGTCATGATCAGCTTAGCTTTAATCCGCGGCACAGTGACCTCCATTCGAACGTACCTACATCGCACATGTTTGCGAAAATTTAGTAATGATACATTCCGCCAGTCACAAAATGTGTAGCAGCACTGCTTGCAGCGTCGTCACAAATTTGGAACCGTAATCAGTTTCGTTAATATTAAAGTTAGTGCCTTGCGTGTTCCATCCGTTGATAAAGCGCAGAAGACGAATGAAATTTATTTTTCAAATATTAATACCTCCCGCTAAAGTTTTGCAACTCGTGCCCTTCTGTACGCGTTGAAACTCAGTCGTGTCCTCCGATGGGTTCTGGAATGCATCAAAGCTCTCACCATCTTCGAGTTCCACATCAGAACGGGAAAGCCAGTGAAACAAAATTGCCAGTCACTGGTGAAAATATTTCAAAATGCAAAATATGCATCCCCGATTCTAGGGTTGCGGGTCGATTGGAACATGGGCCATCAAGCAGCAGCACGTGGAGCGTGTGGAGCATCAGTGCTGTAGCAGGATTTGATCAATTTTATCAATAACCAGAGAAATACTTTTTCTCACATCCCTTGCCGAGCTCGCAAGCAGATCGAAATAAATATAAAGTGTTGTTCGTTCGAACGGGAGGGGAACCCGGAGTGGGGCGGGCAGTTGTTGGCTCGTTATCATCTCGCGTGAAATCGGTGGAAAAACAAACCGAACGAAATATGGGAAGGAAGGAAGGAAGGAAGGAAGGAAATGTTCATCTTCGGAGCTTCCTTCAGAGAGTCGAGCCAAAGAAGTGTTGTTGCAGAACCGAAGGAAGCCAATCTCGCCGACATGACTGCCGAGGAAGGATTTGACTTTGTTCGTTGCACCGCATTCAGCGTGCGGCAAGCCACGACGGGGTAGTCCCGGCCATTCCGATTCATCATATTTTGCGATATTTCTCTGACTGAACTTGTGCTCCAACCAATAAATCATCAGCATTTTTATTGAAAATTTATATTTTTCCAAAAGTTTTCTCTCTGCTTCGTTTGATGTGCGGTGGGAGAAGTGCATGGCGCGCGA
>JASCZW010001622.1:0-151000 GCA_034211315.2 Aedes japonicus | reverse complement strand
CAAACCAGCCTTACGGGGTGGCAACAAGCTTGAATGAATCAGGGGTACCTCCAGAATATTTCCATCCCACAACTCTTTCCTGGGCAAATGATCAATAGCAGTGCAGCAGTTGGTGCGCTACCAGCAATACCCTTTTCCGGATACGCGATAAACACCATGGCAGGAGGTGGATTACCCCCGTATCGAATCTAGTGGCGGGAAACAGCTGCTGGTCAGCGGCCTTCATTCTTCCATGGATACGCAGGGAACAACACGGCCTGAGATGGATGGCCTCTCATGATGAACCTATTCCTATGCAGCTGAGGATGCCGAAGAGACCTTCCACCATTAAAGGAGACCCGGAAGATTGGCCTCTCTTCTATAGGTGCATATATGAACTCCAACGGCCTGTGTTATGCGGGACGTTGAGAATTCAACTGAGACTTCAGAGAACGCTACAGGACAGCAAGGCGTTCGAGGCGGTCAAAGTCGATTGCTTCTTCCGGCATGTGTGCCTCGAGTTCTTTCTACGTTGTACATGCCGTATGGACGCCCTGGGTTGATCATTCAGACAGATCTACATGTCAACATTAGTGGCTGCAGGATCAGACGTCACAGTACTTTCAGACTACAAGCAATTGCGATCAGGTAGAAGTAAGCGTGTTAACGAGAAGAACTTTCTCAATGCTCATTCAACGAATGAACCGCCGAAGAAGGAAAGCAAGGAAGAAAACACGCTGGCTGTGTTATATTTGGCATGCGAAGGTGCCAATCACAAGATCAAATACTGTAGCGGAAGTGGAACCCTGAGAGCCGTTGAAGGTTGTTCAGGATCACCATCTGTGTCGAACGTGTCTTGGGAAACATGGACGGCGTCCGTGCAACTACGACATAACCAGCTGCTCCACTCGGAATCGCAGAAATCAGATCCGGTTAAAGAGGAGCAGAGACCAGCGAATCAGAACGATGGATCTGGAGAAGAGGTGAACGCACACCATACTAGAGAGAAATCGACGTTGTTTCGAATTTTGCCAGTACAACTTTCCTGGAATGGAAACCTTTGCGTTCCTTGGCGACGGATCGTCGATGACGTTAGTCGAGCAATCCATTGCAGATCGGTAGGGGTTCGATGATGGACAACCAGCTTCCTCTGATGTCCAACACGGATCAGCAACGTGACTCTCAGCGACTTTGTTCTATCTGTTTCTGGTTCTGGAAAAGCGAACAGTTTCCCTGTAACGGCACGAGGACGATTGTAAATCTGAACCTTCCGAAGCAAGCGTTGAAGTGCGGTTTCACCCGGCATTCTGATCGGCTCAAAGCAACGCTAGCTTGATTGCGACACTGAAGTTGCGAGAGGATCACCTAGGGGACCCATTGGCTGCTAAGACGCGACTGGATTGGTCAATTTACGGTTATGCGGTGGAACAAAAGAAGACAGCGAATTTCACCTTTCACGTCTGTGAGCGCCAAGTGGAAACAAGGGATCAAGAATTGCATGATCTCGTGGAGCAGCACTTCACGATCGAAAGTGTGGGAATTTCGGCAGAAAAAGGCTCAGAATCAGAAGAAGATAAGCGAGCTCGTCGGATTTTGGAAGAAACGACGAAACGGACTACAAAGGGGTCTTAAAAAGGGCTGCTATGGCGGCACGACCGGGTAACGTTCCCCAACAGTTTCCCGATGGCCATGTGCCGCTGGGAATGCTTCGAGCGAAGGATGAATGCAGATTCTATGCTGCGAGACAGTGTGCATCAGCAAATTGAAGAGTATTTGGAATGTGGTTATATTCACGAGCTAACACCGGAGGAAAAAGAAGTCGGCCGATCCTGACAAAGTTTGGCATCCTTCATTGAGCGCCGAGAAAAATCAGACTGCTGCGGCAAAGGTTGGAGGTGTGTTCTTAAATACCATGTTACTTAAAGGACCAGACATGTTAGTCCCGCTTCCAGAAGTGCTTTGTGGATTTCGATAGTACGCGATTGCAGTCAACGGGGATTAAGGGCAAATGTTCCATCAATACATGATCCGTCGACAAGATGTAGACAGTCAGAGATTCGTCTACCGTAAAGATCCATCTCAGCCTATCAAATTTTCACAGGCGGATCGATAGACGAAAAGGAGGACGAAGGGATTTGGTTTAGTGGTCAGAGAACGAGAACTTTGCGCTCGCCTACCGGTGGAATTCACTATTTTCTCGGCAAAAGCGAGGGCCCACAGGTCAAACCCGTGTTTTCTACAGATTCAGCCAGCTCCTCGAAGTTGTCGTTCGAAGCGATTCGGGAAGCGCAGCGGGAATTGAAGCGAACTAATGCAATGGAGCGATTCCACGAACAAGTGGGAAATTTTTCCAGTTTTTATTTTTTGATTTGCATGAAACCTTGCATACAAGTTTTTGGGGAAGAAAAACGCCGTTTTGCATACTTGGTTCGCCATTTTGAATCTAGCCTTACTTATGAGAAGGGCCCATGAAAAATGCACATGATATCTTCAAAAAATTGTATCTCGGAAACGGTTTGTCCGATTGGTTTGGTGTCTTCGGCGAAGTTTTAGACAATTGTTGGTGCTATATGGAGAAAATATGCACGGTAAAAAAAGTTTGATTTTTGTGTTTTGAACTAAAATATAGATTTTCGCTTAAAAGTTACATGTCAATAATTTTTTAATTATATGTTATAGCTGACTGAAAATGCTATCTAGTGCACAGTGGGTTGTTCTGGAGAAAAATAGGTTACAATGAAAAAAAATTACAATTTTCAAAAAAGCTATTAAGAAAAGTCAAAAAAGTTTGTCACCCTAATTTTATGAAAGTGAGCTGTATAATAATGTCTGACTCGGTTCTGAATTCATCCAGTATCTACCAAACAGTAAATGCAGAAAGGTTGCTAGTAGCATAGTGATTATAGTAATTTCAGCTCATAATCCTGTGTTTTTGAACGAGATCCAGTGTTGTTTGATAACATAATAATTGTAAAGGAAAGTGTAACACGTTTTGGTGCAAAGGTAAGTTTTAAATACACATTTTAATTATATGTTTTGTGATATTTTCGTAAAAAACTAACAATTGGAAAATATTTTCTATGTTACAGATTACAAAATGAGAAAAATAAGATGTATTCGCCCATTCAAAGACATTCAGTGTTCGAAAGAGCTGCGATATCTCACGGATGGTATCATCCAAAAACTCAAGGTTCAAGCTCTGGAAAAGCTTTGAGTAATGAAACAAAAGAACTGGTTTTGAATTTTTTTGAGGACGATGATATAAGCCGTGCAATGCCAGGCCAAAGAGATTTTGTTAGCGTAAAGACAGGAAATAAGAGATTACTGTTCAGAAAAGATTGTTAATGATGACATTGAGAGAAGCTTTTAATCGCTTTAATGAAATGTACGTCAATGTAAAAATAGGGTTTTCATCGATTTGCAAGCCTCCGGCCGAGGCAATGTAAACTATATGACTATCACAGGAACACATAATGTTTGACGTTTGCACTACGCATGAAAATGTCAATTTAATTCTACATAGCTAAAAAATACAATGTCTTGAATGATCTAAAAACATTAACGAATAGATTACTTTGCGAAAATAAGACAACTCATTGCCATCTACGAAGATGTAAAAACTGCCCAGATACCTCAGTTTTAGAAGACAGTTTATTGAAATAACTGGAAGAAAACTTTGTTGAAAAGCTTTCATTCGAACAATGGGTTACCACTGACAGATGTGATTTAGAAACTATTGTAAAGCAAACCGATGAGTTTGTTTCATTTTTCAGCTCAGAATTAAAAAGTTTGATTCCGCATGATTTTGTAAAAACCGAACTGGAAGAAATTATTGTTCCTGATAGTGGAATTTTGTAACTTGTTTTTCAAAATACTTTTAAGGCAGAGAATTTCACTCGAATCTTTAAACTGTCAGTGTCATTTTAACTCTCAAAATTTTCCAATCTTTCCGAAAAAAAATTTTGAAACTGGAAAAACACGGAGTACATCCGAAAAGGGCCAAAACTTATTAAGTTATCAAAAAAATCAATATTAAATCAGTAATATCTTCTAAACGGTGGATCTTAGAAAAATGTTACCGAAGGACTTTTTGCTTGCAAATTTGATGTACTTTCATAAAATTAGGGTGACAAACTTTTTTTGACTTTTCTTAATAGCTTTTTTGAAAATTGTTGTTTTTAAAAAAAAAAAAATTTCATTGTAACCTATTTTTCTCCAGAACAACCCACTGTGCACTAGATAGCATTTTCAGTCAGCTATAACATAATAATAATTAAAAAATTATTGACATGTAACTTTTAAGGGAAAATCTATATTTTAGTTCAAAACACAAAAACCAAACTTTTTTTTTACCGTGCATATTTTCTTCATATAGCACCAACAATTGTCTAAAACTTCGCCGAAGACACCAAACCAATCGGACAAACCGTTTCCGAGATACCATTTTTTGAAGATGCATGTGCATTTTTCATAGGCCCTTCTCATAAGTAAGGCTAGATTCAAAATGGCGAACCAAGTATGCAAAACGGCGTTTTTTTTCCCCAAAAACTTGTATGCAAGGTTTCATGCAAATCAAAAAATATGAAAATTACTCGTTGCTGAAATGATATGGAACCGCTCAATGATCTGTTGAATACCGCGACATACCAGAATAGTAGGCAACAACACAACGGACACTCTGGATAATCAAGGACGAACAGCCCAGTTGGAAACTTATGGGGGAAGTGAAACTGCGAAGGATTAAACTATCCACGGCAGCGTTGCCAGATCGTCCTCAAAAATAGGGTCAACTGATCTTGTCCCGGCTGCGAATCGGACATACAAGACTAGCACATGGTTGGCTGATGGATAAGGAGGCAGAGAAGATGTGTTTCTGCTGCGGTGAACATTTTAAGAGGCGAATGACCAATGGGTCCTTTTTCCATATAATTTATAGGTTAGGTTAATTTTCACTTCACGATTTCTGAGACTAAAAATCACAAACAAAACAAAACAAACAACACTGAAATTGCTACTCAATGGATGCTCCAGTTGCGCAACCGATTCTTGAAAATTTCACGCCTGAAGTCCAGTACAGTATTTGAGTTTTGAGCTCAGAAAACATCGAAGTGATATGGACTTGATCCCGTATGGCTTTAAGGCTCTCTAATAAACAACAATAACAACTATTTCGTCCAATAACAGCTTTGTAAACCGAAACTCATATTGAAATCATGAATAATGTGAATAACTTATTCTACCCTCTTTAATTTCACCAGGTCACCCCGACAGCGGGCTTCAACATCAAATCCGTTGCCTCCGACGGCTTCAAACTGAACGTATGGGACATAGGTGGTCAGAGCAAAATTCGTCCCTATTGGAAAAACTACTTCGAGAATACTGACGTTCTGGTGAGTACCCAAACAGCTGCATGTTAACTTTCACCCATCGCAAACAAATCCCCTTTCCACCTCAGATTTACGTGATCGATTCCGGCGATCGCAAGCGCCTGGAGGAAACCGGCGACGAACTGGCCGAACTGCTGCTGGATGACAAATTGAAACACGTCCCGTTGCTAGTTTTCGCCAACAAGCAAGACATCTCCGGATCGCTTAAGGCATCGGAGATTGCCGAGTGCCTGAAGCTGGTAAAACTCAAGGATCGCACCTGGCAGATTCAGGGATGTTCGGCGCTGGAGGGAACCGGTATAAAGGTAAGTCTCACTTCGCTCTTGGTTATTCCATTTTATAGCCATCTTTCTGACCTATTTTCCCTCTCGGCATGTCTAACCATCACAGGAAGGAATGGATTGGGTTTGTAAGAGTATTAAAAAGTAAAATGTCATCTTTCTCCGCTGGATACTAGATTACGTTAATTCTTGTCGTCTGTTTTCCATCGTCACTCACCGATCGTGTATCTTTTTCTCTGTGTTGTTCAAAGTAGAAATCTTTGCTGTATGTATTTGCCTAGGAAAAATGCCTTACCGACGAGTCCTCCCGCAAGTGCAATAGTGAGAAAATAAAGTAAATTCATGTCAAGAAATGGATTTTTAAACTCATTTATTTTTATTGGATTTTTCCTGTTTTTGGGTGCGATCCACGCCCAATTCACTGATCCGAACCGCCTGTTGAAATTCACATTTAATTTGAAAAATGTTCGATCGTACATTTAAGTGTATGTGTCCGTATATCTAGTTTCTATAGTATTTGTTTATCGTGAACCTCTTAGTGAAAGAAAAGCTAACTACCGTTACGAGAATCGACATGTTTTAGGGTAAATTTTCTGTTTTTGCGCAATTAAACTGCGTCGAGTGCGTACGGTTTCCCGTTTCCCCCCTTTCCCCGCCTACTTGTATAGTCTTACATACAACGATCAAATGTAAATTTCAAAACATGCTTTCATCGCTCCGATGACGTTTCCGTCATTTTCCGCCTGCTTTGTTTCAGCGCCCGAACGTTGCTCCAAACTGCCGCGAGATCGCCCGATTTTCTGCCTTTTTCTTGTAACAATCACATTTTTTTTATGAACAACTCTGACAAAATCTCTTCCGTTCTTCTACAGCTCATTGTGTGGATATTCGGTGGTTACCTTGTGTTCGTTCTCGTGGAACTCCGTACAGTCAACCGGATGCTTAACCTGGAAATTATAAACCAAGAAAAAAAGTTAAACTCTAATCCGAACAAACCGCCACCGAATCAACCCACCTGACAGTTGTGCGGATCGTTGATGATGGCAAATAGCGTCCAGAAGGGCGTTCCAGTTTCCTGACTGATGAACCAAGAGGCGGCCATACTGCCGAACCGGGTCACTCCCAGCTTGAAGCCTCCCAAGGCACGTTTTTCGTTCGGATCATGCGAATTGATTTCGCACAGAATGTACTTATCACAGTGAGGCGTCTGGATTGCTTGCCGGTAAGCGCGATGAACTTTCAGCACCGGTTCAATTACCTACGTACGAGAGCAAAAAAAACACCGGAATGGAGATGAAAGGAGAATAGTGGTGTAATTACTAGATGAGCACATGCATTGGCAAATTGGCATTCGTCTTACCTCCAGATTGAACGTATCGGTCAGCTTGTCGGTCATTTCGGTGACGTTGTACTGCTTGAGGATTTGTTTGGCTTTGCCCAGTTTCAGCAGATCCTTGACATAGTTGACGGCCGGCTTGACGTAGGTTACCGAGGTGATTTTGACCTGCAGGTGCTTCTTGGCGACGTGGTCGATCAGGTTCGAGATACTTTCGCTGGGCCGGTTGATGTCGAGCAGGGCCTGCTTGGGGTAACCTTGCGACTGGAGGAATCCGTTTACCATCATCTGTCCGGTGGCGACGTATCTGGAGGGAAAAGGGGAGATGATTAATGTTGGGGTTGGCTTCTTTGAAATGCCAAATTTTTAATATCAAACAATTACGCGATGAAATGAAAAGGTAAGTAGTGCCTAACACCACCGACAAACCGACATGAAACTCAATCTTCACTTTTGATCACGAATTTATAACAACCGATTCAAATGTGCAGCAATCCCATCTGTCAAAACCTATAGAATTCTTTTATCTAGATAAAATTAATTTGCCCAGAATTGCTCAGACATGAACCTTCTCATTAAGTTCCCAAGCGTGTTCGTGGCTTCAATAAACGTTCTCAGCGAACACGAAGATAGATGTCAGTAATATGATTTGAACAGAAATATTAAGCCATTTTCTATTGTCATTAATGTCGGTTTGTCGGTGCTAACACTTCGATTAACGTCACCATTTGTTTAAAATCTGTATCCATATTAATCTAGACACCTTCAAATCATTGTAACTTTTGAAATATTGCACGTAGGAATGAAATTTCACTGTGGTACAGCTGAGAGTCTTTGATAAAAAAGACTATGATTGATGTTTACATTTCATGTTTAGTATTCAAGATGGCGACGAAAGAAAAACAAGTGCCGCGAGCGAATTTTGTACGGGCGTACGACAAATCCTGACTTGTCAATACGGGACCTTGCAAAAACATTGGATTTGCCTAAATCCACTGTTCGCGATGTGCTCAAATCATTTTCGGAACGTTTGACGGTGGAGAGGAAACCGAGAAGTGATAAAAACATTGGACGCGCTGATCCTGTCATGGACCAAAAGGTGAAAAGGATACTAACGAAAAACCCAAATCTCGCCATTCGAACGGTGGCTCGTAAAATAGGGATGTCGCCTGGTTTTGTCCAAAAATCAAAACAACGTTTGGCACTTAAGTCGTATAAAGTAAAAACAATTCCAAATCGCAACGGCAAACAGAAATTGGCAGCCAAATCATGGGCTCGATGTTTGTACTGCGAATATTTGACGACGTTTTAATGCGTTGTTATGGACGACGAATATTATGTCCTGGAGGATTTCAAGCAGCTTCCAGGGCTGGCTTTTTATTCTGCTATGGCCAGAAATGCTACAGCTGAGCATTTCAGAACGAAGAAGGCATCGAATTTTATAAAAAAAATATCTTGTGTGGCAAAAAGAGTAAATCTTTCGTCACTACAGGCACAATCAACAAGGGATCTATCAGAAAGAGTGTCTGGAGAAGCGATTGCTACCCTTCATCAAAAGTCACAAAGAAAAACCTTTGTTGTGGCCCGATTTAGCATCATTTCACTATGCTAAAACTGTGATGGAGTGGTACCAAGCAAATCAAGTGAACATTGTACCAAAAACCTTAAACCCGCCAAATTGCCCAGAGCTACGACCAATCGAGAGATATTGGGCTCTGATGAAGCGGAAGCTTTCTGGAAAGAAGCAAGGAATCAAAGACATCAAACACTTCCAGCAAATTTGGACAAAGACGGCTTCTACGATTTCTGAAGAGTCTGTACAAACCCCAATGGACGGAGTTCAGCCCAAAGTTCGAAAATGTAATGCAGATACCGAATAACTATGTTTTATCTTCACGAATTTGTAAAACACATCCCATGAATCTGAAATAAACAACTACGACGGAAATATAATGCGAAATTCATGTTTAATTCATGTTTTGAGGTGTCCGGATTATTGCGGATACAGACCTTATTTCAAATATTTCAAAATAAGTGTTTTCGTTCAGACGGTTTATCTTTCTGTATTGCAACTGGCGTTTCGATAAATAGTAATAGCGAATTCGTTTTTGATCCAGTTCCAAACTGGATCGGGTATCAAAATTTGGTCGGCTTGTAGTGTGTTAAACATCAGTGTGTATGGTTTTATTTGTAGCTCGTATCCGATACAGGTTCCAACCTAGGTTCAAAAACGAATTCGATATAAAAAGAATTGTAAATATCCTATGTTTGTGACATTTGTAAAAGTTTTAAATTCGTTTTAGGTGTGCAAAATTTAGAGGATTAATGCAAAAGACATGAAGAGCGAACGTAAACTCTACCCCGGACGTTCGAATGCAGATTCAAATGACAAGGAAATACACATAGGGTGATTGTTAAGCGACCAAGCCAATGAAATATAAAGTTTGCTGATCGACTGGAAGCTTCCAAAAATTGTACAGAAACATCGTCATCAGCAAACATTTGCTTACAACGATCAATAGTCAGGAGTATGAGAACAAAAAGTTGGCTATTCGCATAGTCTTTCTCATATAAACATCAAAGGCCAGTGCAGTACGCGTTCGCCACTAAATTTAGAAAATTATCAGAAAGGATTTGGGATCGATTGAGTGGAGTAGAATCAATACTTCACACAGCTCTATGCTAAAAGACCTCCGGAGGAGTAAGTCATTAAAGCTACTCCCACCAGAACTCTACTTGTACGGAGGAGCTTGCTATCAATAAGAAAGATGCTGAATTAAAGCTACTCAACCCTGAACGATTGAGTGTTACAATGATTGACATCATTAGCAGAACAGAATAGATTGGATTGAAGGTTCATTGTGCCCCAAAAACCCCGTCAGAACATCCTATACCTCAACGCTCGTCATACACTGTGGCGAAATCATATGTGCAATAAGAACGGAAGACCATCAAAGTGCAGGTACGTGTGCCATCCTGTTTCCAGACGAGCCCACGTTCCTCTCACTAGCCGGAATAACATCCACTCTGGATGTTTTCCTGTCTGACCTGGCACTCTCGAAGCCAGTCACCGTAAACGAACTGAGCTTCGACCACTACCCGGTGGTGTATGAACGGAACTGCAATCCAACGCAAGTGGAAGTCGTCTAGTGGGCTCCCCAAGAAGCACACTACGATCATAATTAGTTGTAGTAACTTGAATATGACTTAGCAAGTCATATTTATGTTTTCTCAGCCGAATGGCAACAAGTGTGCTACTAGGGTCACGTCTTCCCGAAGAAACGAACGTACTATCTGTTGAAGCCATTGACCAGCAGCTGAGTGTTTTCAAGGAAATAATTTACACCGCAGAACAAGCTTGCATGCGCTGGATAACGCAGCGAACCGAGTGCCTCCTGAAGAAACACAAATTGTCTCTGTACAATAGGATCATTAGGGACCAAATGATAACCATCAGGAACCACAAGTTATCGAACAGCATTGCGCAGATGAGCGCCCATTCGAAACCGTTTTGAAAGGTGGCAAAGATTCTCAAAAAAAAAGCCAACAGTAGTTCCACCGCTGAAAGTCGATTCCGGAAGCATCGTGGTCTCCCCGTCAGAGAAGGCCAATGCGATCGCTAATAAGCTCGTCGAAGCCCACAACCTGGGTGATGCATGGTGGGTCCACATGAAGCCGCAGTGCAGCAAACTATCAACTAGCTTGACCAACAACCCGACAGTGCACCGTTCGTCGGCTAAATGACGGAGGACGAACTACGTGCGGTGGCGAAGTGTGGCAAGAACATGAAAGCTCTCGGCAACGACACTATATTTACCCTGGTTCTGAAAAGACGCTCCAGCAAAGCAGCGATCTTTACAAGATGCTTCTAACTAAACCATTTCCCGACCAGATGGAAGACGGGGAAAGTCATCCCCATTCTGAAGCCTGAAAAATATCCAACAGCCCCAAACTTTTTGAACGACTCATCCTCCAGCGCATGAACACCAAGTCATCGTACCGGAGCAATTCGGTTTTCGGAAAGGTCACTCTACCATCCATCAACTGGTCCGAGTAGAAACCATCATCCTACGCAACAAGTCACTCTCCAACAACACAGCCATTATACTTCTAGACGTGGAAAAGCCAAAAGCTGGTGCAGGAAAACGTCCCAGGCTACATCACGAGAATGGTAAGAAACTATCTCTCCAATCGAACGTTCCGAGTACTTTTTTCAGATGCAACTTCCGATCTGCAAGCGGTCCCAGCGGGTGTGACTCAGGCAGCCTCCTGGGCCCCATCTTGTACAATATCTACACCTCCGACGTTCCGCAACTTCATGCGAACTGCAGCCTGGCGCTGTAAGCAGATGATAGTGCGGTCATCGCCAACGGTAGGACTCCCAAATCATTTCCGGTCCCGGTTGCAACGAAGTGTAACGACGTAAGTCTCGTACCTGGCCAGCTGAAAGATTAAGGTGAACGAAGCCAAGAGTCAAGCCATCGTTTTTCGGCATCGACCGTCAGGAAAGCTGCTACCATCTGCAGAATGCTTCAGCCGAGTCAACAAATCAACATCCAATTTGGACGAATGAAGTAACCAACTTGGCATCACCATCGACGACTAGCAACACTACAGAACCCTTTACCGAAAAGCTCAAGCCCAGGTACATCAGGCTAGTGAAGTCACTGTATTCGCTGATCTCCCGACGATCCAGACTGTCGACGACGGAACAAACTGGCAGTTCACAATGCGATCATCGCACCGACGGTCAACTACGCTATGCCGGTTACCCCCACCCATGTGCCGAGACCCACAAGAAGAAGTGACCAAAACCGGTGCTTAAAACTCGTCGTGTGAGCCTTAGAGAGATAGTTAGTGACCTCAACATATCATATGGAACCGTTCAGTACATTGTTTTTGAAATTTTGGGCATGCAACGAGTTACCGCACGGCTTCTTCCGAAAGAGCTGAATTTTGGCCAAGATTGTTTTGGTTCATTTGACCAAACACAGCGTGAATTTGCCCGAGCACGTCCCGTATTCACAAAATTTGTTCCCGTGTGAGTTTTTTCTTTTCTTCAAACTGAAAATTTCACTTCGGGGACAGAGATTCGAGTCCATCGAGGCTATAAATGTGATTGTGACGAAGGAGCTACAGGCCATCCCTTCGGCAGCCTATGGAAAGGGCATGGATGACTAGGTCAAGCATTGGCAGATGTGTGTCGTTTCAAATGAGTGTGTTTACAAGAAAATTGAGAAAAGTTTGGTTTTATTACAAATTTTCGCTACAGTTTGATCATAGTGTCAGTACCAGGTGCAAGTTCACCTCTAGCACCGAAGAACCGGATCGTATATCGGATGCTGCTTGGCTGGCGGTTACGGAAGTAGCTGGAATTCCCTACGCTTACATTCCACCGGTGTGCTGGAACCTTCTGAGCTGTGGACGTAACGGCAAGAGATATATCCATCGGATATAATCTACAGGACTCGTTTACCAAGTACAATGTGACGATATGGCTATCTAAGGTATGTATCGAAAATAAGCTATCCACGTAAATTTGCATTGTATGCGTGTATTTGTGATGGTATTAATTTGTTCATCATAGCATGCTGTGCGTTTGACTGTCATCTTTCGTTTGTATGCTTGTTTTCGCGGTTTGAATTCTTCGTTTTCAAAATGTTGCGCATTGAAAAAGACGTGAAAATTAAGGTTTTAGACACACGCCTACTTGAAAAGGGTGCAACTATGAGACAATTGTCGAAGCACTTTAGATTTTATCACACGAGTGTAAAATCCATCATAACCAAGTTTAAGCAACCCGGATCTTCCAACCCTAAACTGACTCTCTGAGTACAAATCTCTAAAGAGGCCTACAAGTTGTATACGAAATCAATCTTGTCGTATCTGTATATCCCGGTTGTCTGCACATTGTTGACGAAATACGCGTATCTGTTAAGATAAGCACTAAAAGTAGTTGGAATTAAATGGAAAATACTATTTTTTCTTCTTATATCAAGTTTTTATGTTATTTAGAACGTCATATTGACGAAACATCAGAAAACAAAAATGTGTTGTTTTATTGAAAAAGAGTCCACGAGTGCCAAAGGTTGGCTGTCAGTATTTTTTGCCTCAGTGTATCTCTCATGCAGTACTGTAGTTGTTAATGTAGTCATGCAGTAAACATTTTCCCCATTTCATATCATCACAACACCTCAATTCTTCGGATTTCCTTGCATGGGGATACATGGCCTGTAAAACTGGAAGCACAAAAGGTCACTTTCTCGAATTTCTCAAGGAACTCTTGATCAATATTTGGAACAATATGCCTCAACCAACGGTGCGTGCCAGTTGCAAAGCGTTTAAGGTGAACTGGTGGTCCATGATTTTTTTCCTATCTTTTATCTCTCTCTCACAGACTTACCTTGCTTTTTCAAATTGGTAAATCTCGATTGTTAGTAAATGAACATCAAATCGAACTCCATCATATTGCTCACAGCAAGTAAGCATACAAATTGATGTGATTAAATATTTAATATCTTGTACAGATTCTGAGTTATATCAATTCTAAATTTTTAGCTCACCGTCGAGGGCTGCCGTCGAGAATGCTTCAGCGTAAGAAAGCCCTTTAGAAACATCCTCTGCTGGTCATAAAGTAAAATGGTGACAGGTTCAACATAATTTCTTAATAATAAAAGGTAAATTTATAGTAAACAAAGCGTTTGTTGATTTTGAGCCATTCAATGTGTTTTTGTGAAAATGTATTTTACTAACAAGTAATCGAGGCCACCCTGTAGAACACATAAAGTTTCGAAAATATAACTTAAAATATGCGGTCGATTCTATTTCACTCATGCTTGAAATTTATCAATTAGGAGATAACTCATTCAGCTTGCGACCTATGCGTAAGTACCTTGTGTGCCAAAAAATGAATATATTTTCGTCATGACCATCCAGCACCTGGCAGAGGCGTAAAATTGCAAAAGTTGTCGAAACAATCTCCCAACGTCTACACCCTAAACATTTACCAACTGTGGTCTGCTGAACACGTTAATAGTCCGATGAAATTGCTTCCCGAAAACAAACTGACTGACTCAAAAAGAGGCGCACAACGGGCAAGTGGAAAAAGACTGAATCTTTAACCGAAGTAAAGCCATAAACCGTATAATTTTGAAATCATCATCAATCGACTTCTGAGTATAGCAGAGAAAACCTAGGTTTTGTAATGATTTGTAAGTTAAGGTCGTGACCATAGACAAATTGAAACAGGGCGGTGCACTTTCTAATCTGCTCCCAAATAATGTCCTTGAAAGTTATTCCAAAATCCCTCATGCTTTGGCTTTAATGATACCATTCACATGTTTGCTGATATCTGCAGAGATTTGGAAGAGACCATTGTGTCCTTCAAGAGAAAATCTGGGCAGAGGAGCTGTTCATAATATGTGATAAAGTCAAGGGACAGTTCAGTGAATAATTTTAATAAACTACGTTGCAATTTTTGGTCGTATTTATTTACTTCTGATTTGCTCAGTTTGTCCGCAGACAAAATGTCCCGTATCTGTCATCAAACATTTCTTAGGTACCACTGATAATTCAAAATGAAAAGTATTCTGTTTGCGCATGGGCTACCTGAGAATGCGACACATCTAAATCTGAATACTAAAATTTTATGCTAGCGATCTGTCTTTGAAAAAATGTTGTTCTATTTCTAGCACCTAATTATATCTCCTTGCATCACCCTCCATCTTTTGCTGGAAATCCTGAAAATCGTGCTCCTCTCTACTAAGCGTGCGCGTACCTTAAAACAGCCAAATGAAAAGTTCGTTGCATTTCCGGTAGAATCCCAACCCTGGTGGACTACTGAGAAAAATATGGTGATTTTGTGACCTCCTCCTTCTAATTTTTTTTTTAATTTTCAAAAGAATCTTCATGTATAATTGCATTTTTTTCATAAACATCCATCTTAAATACTATATGCGAAAGATGTGGTACAACCGCAAACAGACTGGCAACCCATTTTTCCCTTACCAATAAAAACAAGTCCCTGGCGCCATCTGTTAGGTTATTGACATACATATACTGAACTGCTGAAAAATGTTGGTTTCATTTCGATAACTATAGCCGATTTACCGATCAAGCTACAGTGTCGCAATAACTATCAACTCACCCTCTATCAACCTCAATCACTTTTTAAAATCTATGAAAGACATGACAACGCCACAAAGACTACAAATGGTTGTCTGTATATCACTGATTATAACATTCTCAAGAATACTTGAAAAGGAATGTTTATGCTATTTAATCTTCCGTCCAAGGTTGCGGTGAATCGTTGAGCGCATTTTAGAAGTTGATTTTCAAAATACGATGATGAACTTGTAGTGCTTAGATCTTCCTTTAGCTTTTTTATAATGGTATATTGTTTGTGTTCCTATATTTAGGCCGTGAGGCCTTTGAAATGATTCATTGGCAAACGAGTCATACGGAATGAGTCCCGCAACCTTAGTTCTGTTATGGTATACAGTGTGTCTCACAATAGATGTCACATTTTTTCACTCTTGGTTTATTTCAGCTGGATAATTTTAACAGCGGCATTGATTATACCTGTTTTGAGTGTATTATTTTGACAGCTTATCGCTGAAGATAAATAAGCAATTCCGGTTGTTTATATTTATCAGCTACCATGGAAACCATACGAGAGCAAGTTTTAAAATTACATTTGCAAAAGCTTAGACCGTGTCAGATATTCAATACCCTTAAGCAGCTCGGAGTGAGTAAGCGTTTTGTTTTTCGTACATTGGAACGGTTAAAAAAAACTGGACATGACCATGTTCAACAATAAGGAGATGCCAGACGAACTGCCAGAACGAGTAAGAAATCAAATGTGTGAGGGAGCGAATAAGACGTAATCCGAATTGAGCAAACAATCCAGACATGATCTGGAATGCAAGCCGTACAAGAAACAGCAGGTTGACGGGTTGACCGAGCGTTAAAAGCAAGCCAAGGTCCAAAGAAGCAGAAATCTTTGGTTCGGCACGGTGACTGCGAGTTTTTATTTTCGGATGAAAAGCTCTTTCTTCTTCAGGACAGTCATAATCAACAAAATGATCGTGTGAATGGCAAAAGGCTTGCCAATATTCCAAGAGACAAATTAGCTATAGAACGCTATCAGAATGTATCGAAAATCATTTCACTAAAAGGAAAACTTCCTCGACTTTTCATAGAACCTAACGTAAAAATCAAAACAAAATATTACATCGAGCAGGTTTTGAAGAACCATCTGCTTCCTCAACAGGACTCAGCTCCAGCTCACAAGGCAAAGAAGACACAAGTGTGGTGCGCGGAAAATTTTCCCGATTTCATCACAAGCGAAGAATGGCCTGCATCTTCACCGGATCTCAACCCACTTGACTATTTTGTTTGGGGTTATATGTTTCAACATATAGGCCCTGCGAAAGGGCTTACTTTAGATCGATTCAAGAAACATTTGGTTGATATTTGGGACCGAATTCCTCAGGAAATCGTGCGTGCAGCTGCGATGGGTTTACAAAGCGTTTAGGCGAAGCTATCAAGGTAAAGGGCGAGGGATTCAAATTGAATTAATGTGGGTTATTTCTATAACACGTATCTTTCAAATGAAAAAAAAACTATGATTTGGTTGATTTGTTTTGCTGTAATCCTATTTCGTTTTAGTGACACATATTGTGAGACACCCTGTATTCACTTACAAACATCTGTGTGGCTTTTCAGATTTGTCTCATTAGTTGTGATGATGGTTTAGTTGTTTGAATTATTAAGTCTCAGTAGCCTTATAGAAGGAAACATAAAGATGGCAGTCAACAAAGCGTTTTTTGAGGAAATTTTGAATTCTCACTGCTATGCTAAAAGTGTATAGAAGCACTGTCCGCCATTGTTTGTCAAGATGATTTCGTTTTTGAGAGTTGGCAAATCTTTTGAAACTTTTTAAAATTCACGGTGTGAGGTGTTCTGAAACAGTTCTGGGTGTGGTGAAGAGGTTAAGTCAATAGATCCTAAGACACATGCGAAAGTGGTGGGTCTATTCAAGCGAAACCCGAAGCTGTCATCGAGGGAAATGGCGTACAAGCTAAATGTTTTGCAATCCTACGTCTAAAACCCGAAGAATAGCCCTGTATTATGAAGTTTAAAGCCCAAATTGTACTGAATTGGAATGCAAAGCAGAGAAGTGAAGAAGCACTTAACGAAACTGACAAGCATTTGTTAACAAAATATAATTCCGTGATTACTGACGTTGAACCCCAGATCGGCGGTTTTGCATTGAATTCATGTGCGAAATTCCTTATGTTTTCGCCAGCACTTCGATAAGGTTAAATCAAACTGCCGTACACGAATGAACTTCCTCCGGACCCACGCCAACATCCAAACTGCAACCAGCCCACCAGGATTTGAGCTGGTACCACAGAGAACAGACATGTGTAAATTTTCAAATTTTCAACAGACATGTGTAAATTTTCAAAAGCAAACCGTTGAAACATCACCGCTGCCTAGTTTAGGTTTCACCAAACTAAAACTGACAGACTATCAAATCTAGAGGCGCGCAAGTGGCGCCATCAACATACGATTCAACAAAACTAACGGAAAAGAGCTGAAATTTCAAAACAGCAGTTGCAGAAATTTACACACGGCGGGCACTCCAGCTTGGATGTCTGTTCTCTGTGCTGCTACGGTCATTGAACACAGCAGGCCTTGTCGGCCTTCAAATCAATAGCCTTTGCCAGATCGCAGCTATTTAAAACATGGCAATCATAGACACGATTGCCATGATTCGAATTGGACATGAGTGGAACAACAATCGCTTGGATGACCGGATGATCGCTTGGATGATCGCTTGGATGACTGCGGTATTCCTAGAAATGTCGATCCTGATCGGCTGGCCTCTATGGGCAGAAGGGGTAGCCACTTCTCAATTTACACTGAACAGTGGTACAGCCAAATAGTGAGTCGCTCAGCACAAAATCACTTGTGCCGATTGTTTCTTTTTAGTCAGTTTACTCAAATATGGGTGAACGAAAAGTGCACATACTCATTTATGGGTACGTTACTACTTACCCATATTTGAGTATTTTTTCCCTTACAAATTTACTCAAATATGGGTAAAGTAAACTTTGCCCTTAAATGAGTATGTGCACTTTTTTTGCGATTATGAGTAAACTCAGCTTAGCGTGCGGTAGCTTGACAGTTCAGTCCTTACCCGCTCAAAACTATAGACACTCAAGTAATAGACCGGACAACGTGCCGCCATGTTGTATCCAAAACGAACATTTCCTCGCATTTCCCATACGATTTGACAGTTGTTTTGGATACATCAACTGTGCCAGACTCACGTTGTCCGGTCTATTACTTGAGTGTCTATACTCAAAACACCCTCTCTTTCTTTCGTATTACTATCCCTTTTTTCACACGGAAAAGTTACTCAGTTTTCGTAAAAAGTGGATCTACTCAATTTTTTACTAAAGCCACTTTTTACGAAAATTGAGTAACTTTTCCGTGTGAAAAAAGGGATAGTAATACGAAAGAAAGAGAGGGTGCTTCGAGCGTGTATGGTTTAGCTACACCTGGCAACCAAGGAACTGTTTTGTTTTGCTTTGTCAAATTTTTGTCAGGCGATTTGGGTTTCAGTCAAGGTTTTTGTTGCGGAAATTGGCTTTCAATACTCTTGTGTTGAGACATCAATTTTGGGTGATGCATGGATAGCAATTCAAGAAGCTATTCGCTCGAACTAAGTGCGAGAATTGCTATATGGTGTTGCATATTTATGATTGATTTATCCGCTTTCTCTCGTACCGCAGTTCACGTACTCCCATCTGATTAGTAGTCTCCAAATATGTTCCTCTGTCGGCATTGCTGGGGCTTACGAACTGCGCTGCAGCAAGAGGGTGACTAGTTACACTTGATGTCGATGTGTCGGCCATGTTCGACGTCGTTTCCTTGAAGAGCATTCTGGCATGGTCAGGCTGTAAATGTGCCAGTTTCCTCTCTCGTCCATCGAAAACGAAAACCTCGATCTTTGCCCATTCATTTAGCGAATAGGGCATATGACTCCACCCTGAACTAGGCCCTAGCCCCTAGAAAAAACTTTGATTCTAATGTTTTCAGCTTTTTCAAAAAGGCATGAAAGGCTGAGTCCTTAATATCTCTAGTAAAAGAAAGCGATTGTGAGCCAATTTCGTGAAATAATCTGAAATACACTTTATTTAAATCAAAATGCAGCATTACTTTCTCGTTCAATACACGTGAGTGCTGTTCAGTATCTTCGCCGAACAGCTCGCTCGATGATGACGGTTGTGGAATACCTTTTTGCACATGATATTGGTGAGATCCAGGAGGCACATCACTTCTTCACTTAGAAACCGGAATTTATCAGGGTTTCCTGCGTAAAAAAAACACCACAAACTTACAACGATAATTTTCTGTGGCTGTCAGGTTATATCTTCGAAAAGTACAACTGTCAAAAGTGCCACACATGTTTCGTTATGATGTGAGATTTTCTACTACGACGTGCTTGGCACATTGTTCTAAGCGACTCACCCCTTGGGTACAGCAAATATGGCGTCACAGTGATTCCCAAGGAGATGAATCCGGCCCATAGGAGTAAGGAAATAAGGCTAATTGAGAAATGTTGATCAATTGTGATGCAAATACTGAAAAAAGGGAGAAATTGGGAGTGGACCTGTAAGACTTCAAGTGGGCATGGAATTTGGGAACAGAGTTCGGGCAAAAGATAGTGGATCGTGTACGAAGAAAAGCCTGAGCAATAAGGAATGTATCGAAAATAAGCTATCCCCGTGACCCGTAACGCTGGTAGATCACATTTTCGTGGTGCGTTACGGGGTATCAGATCTACCACCGAACCCTAGTCCGAATTAATTCAAACTAGGGAACATATTTGTTATTTGTAGTCAAAGGAACATATTTTAGTCCTTATTACATTTTATGTCTTATGAAAAGTGACAATACTCGTTTTGCAATTGTGCGAGGATGAGCTTAGAATAAGTAAAACATGGTTAGTCTTCATTTATGTGAATTCTCATTGTCTATTTGATGTTCTATAGTTTGAATTTGTTATGACCTGGGTTCTGATGCATGGTCAGTATCGGAGTCATAGTTTGTTTTCTTTGCAATAAATCTGATTTTGACTGATAAAAGGGCGCGCCTTTGAAGAGTGCTCTCACTCCTCAAAGGGTTTAAATAGCGGAAACTTTCAATAAAATTTGATTCATTGCCAACAAAACAAACAATGACAACTGTAACAACACCGAATACCTCATCATTTCTCAATAGTGATGAGGTAAATCGACATGCACTAAACAAAGGACACGGGCTATACTACAATAGATCAAATTACTGGTCTCAGTGGTTTATGTCCCGAACAGAGGAAAAGCTATCCACGTACATTCGCGTTGTACACGTGTATTTGTGATGATTTTGATGTGTTTATCATAGCATGCTGTGCGTTTGGCTGTCATATTTCGATTGTTTACTTTTTTGCACGGTTAAAATTTGGGCACATGGTTACGTTGCGAAACGCTTTGGAATTCATCACATGAGTATAAAATCCATCATAACCAAGATTTGGGAACTCTGTTGTTTGGTTCAGCTGCCAGGAAGAGGCAGAAAACCCGGATTCTTCTATCAATGTCGATACGTAATTTGGTCAATAAAGCGGAAACCAGCATCGGAATGATTCAACGTATCAAGAAACGGAACAACCTGAAGACCTAGAAGAAGCAGAAAATCGCCAAACAAAGCGCAGAATGGAAGCAACGCGCAGCAACAAGGGCCCGGATTTTGTATTCGCGAGTTTTGCAGCAACCGGATGCTTGTATTTTGATGGACGACTGGACCTACACTCAGCCAAATAATCTTAAGAATTTCATAAAGTTGAACTTGTGAACGATGTTATGCAATTTTATAAGGCTGACTTATGAATAGATGTTGTTTCACACGACGTTGTTCTTGTACGCCTTCGAGCTTTCCTGATAACAAGTGTTGATATATACTAGTGGGCTAGTCATGAGACCCCCAACCTCAAAGGTTCGATTTCAGGTTGCCCCATATTTTTATTTTTTCGACATCATTATATTTCATAAGATAAATTTTTGAAATTCATACTGGTTTCTTATAGCAAATAATCATAATGCAATCTTATGAATATCGAAAGTTTATTTCGCTGAGTGTATGTCAAAGAGAACTCAAAACGCCCTCCCAGGTAAAGAATATTACATTGCCGTCGTAGAAGAGGATGTAAGCAAAGCAGACAGGTCGATTCAAGTGGAAAAGTTTGGTCTAAAAGTACTGGTATGGTCATCAATATGCTTCTGCGGTATGAAGACTACCATAGTGGAAATCTATCGATCTGTGTGTCTGCTGAAGCGGTTTCTGGCTTTATATCAGAAGCAGGACTCCTCTACTGGTTTGGTCGAATTTAGCGTCGGAGCATTACGCCAAAATAACTATCAATTGGTTCAATGACATCAATCCGCCAAATTGCCCTCAGTTTCGACCCATCCAACGTTATTGGGCGATTGTGAAGACTGATAAAACAACTGAGGATATGCAGGAGTTTGAAAAATTTGGCTGTCAGGCGATCAAAAGATGTGATGAAACACTTATTCGGACCTTGATGTAAAGTGTCTGATCAAACATTGGCAAATTCGTGAAAGAATAATAATAATTTCATCCGGTCTGCACATTGTTCAAGTTCAATCCCGTATAATAAAGAACCGTCATTTTGTTTGAATAAAACACCATTATTTTATATGATTTGAAAGAAAAATATGTGGATAACTTATTTTCGATACAGTCTTTACACAGAAAAAATGATGTATTTGACAGTCCCTCGCCAAAGCAAACGTAAAGGACGAAATTGTCTGGAGTCTTTCATACAACTGAATTTATGGTTTACATGAAATATCCTATGAATTTAGGCAAGATAATACAAATTGTTTCGTGTTCAACATTTTCCAGTCCAAACATTTCGGGTTGGTGAGAATGATTCAGATTTACCAAACTCTATAGAAGCCTGTTACTAAAAAAGGATGGATAGAGTGCTTTTCAGTCGTCTATTACCTCAAAAGTTATGCAAATTAGGGCATTATACACACTCAATCTGTTTGGTAAAAAATCAAACAACTGAGCAGATGGGTAAACTTAAAAACAATTCATAAAAATTGAAGAAAACATAAATTCTTTCGAAATGTACACTAAATGCTTTACCCAAGAAACACTACAAATACCATCAAGCTTTATTAAGTTTTACTGAAGTTTTATGAAAGCCACTAGAAATCAATTCGGGTTTATTATGGCAGCAAGAGATGCCAATAGGTTTCAAATTTTAGTCAGGTTTATGAGAACATACACAGCTTCGTTACAACGATCTTAAAACCATGACTTCTAAAATTCCTTTTACTCCTATCAAAGGTTTTATTTTGACTTTGTTAACTCATAAAATGCTGTTTTGAAATGCCGTTTTAGGACTCATTAAAATTATCTTGTTATGGTCAGTTTAAAAAGCATTTTAAAGGATTTTGCCTCCGGTAAATGCATTAAACGGCAAATTGGCATTGAGGAAAGTCACCAAATGACCAGATAGTTTTATAGTAGCAATTGCGAAGATAATTTGGCTTTTTGGAAAAAATGTGTTTCCTTTCAATCGTCATATTGAAATTTGGAAAAAATAAATTCCAAATTTTAAATGTAATGCAAATGAACTGCAAATGGGAGACCAACCTTGGCATTCTTTTAGATAACCTGATTGAATTCCATGATTTTTCAGAAAATGTATGATTAATTTATCTAATATATTTATTTTAATTTTGTTTTGTTGGTGTAAACTCGCAAAATCTCCGAGGCGCATTTATTTTCGGCTCTTATCGTGCCAATATTCACCATAAATTAAAATACGAATCTGATTTGGAGCATGATAAGCTATAAAAAAAAACTAAATTTTTTTGGATATTTTGCTATCAAACAAAATTTCCCGCAACACAAAAACTTTTTTTCTTCGATATTATTTACTGTTAAATGAATCAGAAGAGCAGAAAATCGAATGAAACAGAACAACAAAAACCAACCACGATATCACCGTGAAGTTTGACAGCTGTGACCATTTGGTCCTATGCTGGTTTTGATGGCAGCCAATAGGTTTTATGAAGGTTCGCAAGTGGTCATAACATCTTCAAAATCAAAATCTTTATGGTCTTGTAAAGGTTTTATACATTTGTTTGCACAACAGTCTATAGAGTGGGTCACTTTGTATACATTTTTGCATTAAAGATGCATAGAGAAGGTGTTGGTGGACAAAATAGCTTTGAATGTAGGTTTATCAACAAAGCCAGGAGGAGTGCTATACGGTTGGAATATTGCTACTTGGGTATTCCAACATTTTCTATTGATAGACAAATATAACAGTTTTATAATGTTTCTTACATTTCATGTGCTGATGATTCTAAGTTTATTGACATTTTCCGCTGTTTGAAAACTCAGTACAAATTTACTGACATTAGTTAAAAAAAACTAAGTGTTTTGATTTATTACTAGGATGTTTTCTTGACTATTACTAGGATTTTTTTAACTTAAAGAAACATGCACTGTTTTGAACTAAAATATTAACAAAAAATTTAAAAAACACCGAAAATCACTAGCAAAGGTTTTTGAGGTTCAATTTCAAGAATAAGTGACGAACCTGAACAGTTTATAAATGTTAAAAAAAAGTTGATCTAAGAATGTTCGCAAAAGTTCCATTATTACAATCTTAAATCCTCACCCCGACACAGTCGGAAAAGATCTGTTATAGAAAAAAAATTAGGTCATTCATGTGGGTAAACATCAAAACGTGTTAAGTGATTAGTCGAGAGTTTCAAACACAGATTTCGATCACATTTGTTCACACCATATACAAAAAATCATCCTCTCGGTTGATCTAGTTCCGAATTCCGCCAACCACCTCCTGCTGAACACGTCAGACCCAAGCGTTTGCCATTTTGCCAATTTGCCATTTCATCAGCCGCAAACGCTGAGTCATGGTTTCCCCCCGCAGATTAGCTGTATGATTTCAATTGCCCCAGTGCACTCACCTTTGGTAGACCTCCGGGTTGGCAATGTAGTTGGCCCAATCGGCCAGATAGATGGTAGCGGCCTTGATCCATCTCCTCCGGAAGGACTGATTCTGCAAGGTGTCGAAAAGCCTATCGTAGTCCAGTTTTCCATCGCGGCCTACAAATCCCTTAAACACCGTATCCAGACCGGTCTTGGCCCACAGAGCTTCGGCCAGCTCCGACTGCGTGAACTGATCCCACATTACGTGAATGTGTTCCAGGAATGGCGGAAGAACCCACGAATGATCCTTGTGCTTCTCCTGTGTCTTCTCCATTTCCGGCCCGGAAAAGGATTGGAATGCCTGAACGGCCAAAGGCAGCAGGTTAGCGATCGTATCGCCGTTGATTCCGGGATGTTGAGGTCCCTGATCCTCATCGTGATCCACACTGTTCTGACTGGCTAGCCACGTTTGAGCAACGTTCAAAACCGTATCCAGAATGGGGTTGCCCTCTTCTCCCCTCTGCTGACGCTTCTGGCGCTTGTTGGATCGTTTCTGAGGTTGCTGTTCCTCGTTCGCTCCAGCGAACATTTGGATCACATTGCCAATGAGAGCGGGATCAAACCCGCCACCTCCACCGGCATTACCACCGTTGGCACCGGCAAGCATGCTCCCGATTCCGGACAATATTGCCCCAACACCATCGTTGTTAGATTTTGCCGAACCTCCGGCATTGGCATTGGCCATCAGTGGTAAGAGCATGGAAGCGATTCCGGTCAGTCCAGCTGCCGCGTTGCCACCACCACCACCACCGCCTCCTCCATTTTGATTTCCAAGCGACTGCAGGAATTCCGAGGCCATATCCAAGAACGGACTGCCCTCATCTTCCCTCAAATTGGATCGTTGCGTCGTATAAGCACTGCCACTAATCGAAAATATCACCAACGATATCACGCACAAGTATTTACCGTTAATCTTCATTTTATTGCTTGAAGTAGGTCACGTTCTTAGGAACTGGCTAAACGTGTTAATCGATTCGTTATTAGAGTATTTTTTTCCTAAACCAGATTCACTCAATGTTTGCTCACTGCCAGCTTAGATTCACCAGAGTAGCATTGTTTTCCCCTTTTGGGTCGCCCAAAATCTGTGTCACTGCTTTAAAACCCTCTCTGTTTTCGAGCTCCTCTTTGCTGACGAGGGCAGATCCCAGGAAAATTCGATTCACTGCCACGATTGTGCGCCTTCCGCACCACTGGAAAAAAAAACAACCGATTCGAACCGATCAAGATCTAGCGCAGCACTGAATCGTCCCGGACACGTAAGACGTTCAAGAAGTCTTCCTCGAGCTCGCTCTCTTCTGGGTTGCGCTCCCGAAACAGGTTGGTTCGAAGGAAACGAGGAAACGGAGAAAGAAGTATTTTTATAACAGTAATTCTTTCTTCACGTCTTCCCGGCTTCTCACACAAACCAGCGGAGGTTCGTTGCCGTACGTTGAAATCACCGCTGGCAGAAAAAAGAAAACATCGTAATCAGTTCCAGCGTTTGCCATTCTCGGGAGCATCCCACAGCGGCGAGCGGTATGGTCTGGTGATTTGCGTCGATTCCGTGGCTAGGGCATGCGCTCCAGTAAACACACAATCTTCCCGATCGCATAACTGTCGAATGTGCGGCTTGAATGGCGAATCATCACCACCAAGCGACGAACCCTCCGAAGTCTCTTCTCGAGAATGATCCACGCCGCCGAGATGAAAGTGTGAACGAGAGACGAAGCAGAGAATAGAGAAGAAAAAAATACATACCGTAGAGCGGGGTGACTTCGATCGATTTTTTTAGGGTATATGAATGCATTTTGTTTTTAGCATTTCTCTATTTCCTTCGCTATAAAAAAATATTTTTAAAAAAATGCTCCTTATGGTACTTTTTACCAAGCCCAACAACAATCATATATTCAAGCAATAAAATGATTTTAGAAAAAATCGACAACCACATTTTCAGATTACTTAAACATTCGTCTCTCAAAGCTAATCGAAAAAATATTAATCTTGTATACATAAAAGATTAATGAATAAAAAAAAAATTTAGATCGAAAATTAAGAGCAAACGAATAAACGCGACAACCTTCTCGAAGTGTTGCACTACCTTCCAATCTGTCAAAGGGTTTGTTTTGTTTTGTTCTATGTTGGAGAAAAGGTGTGAAACATTTATTTCGACAATTTAATGGCATTGAGAAGTCCGAAATGCCGAGAAAGTACGTGAAAAAGTTGGTGGAAAAGCTTATTTACAGTACAGTTCCGAATCGATGGATGCTGCGTTGGAGGCAGTACGAAAAAAAAACGATATTCACTGCGTGAAGCTGCTCGAACCTACAATATTCCTTACAGCCAGTGTTGGTGACTGCCGAAAAAATCAGTGAAAATTATTTATTCTTATCCGTGCTTGAAACAACCGTATCGATGATTGTATTGGTTAAGGCATCATACGCAGGAACTCAGAGAGTGAACAGGATTATACGTTTTGTAAATTACTTCATTCCACCACGCAAGTCGAATGGACAACAGCTCTGCCTACTTGTGATTCACTCTTCGTTGATTGGATGGCTATGGAAATACGACACAGTAGGATCGTCAGATGATAATGTTCGGAGACGAAAGATGATAGCAATTATTTGAACAGAATCTTTCATTGTCTTTTGGTTCGAATGACAGTGTTGGAAGTTTTGTTAGGTATGGGAAAAATCGGCCGTCTGGGAAAAATCGGCCTACTCGATTGATTTTTTTAATTTTCCTGTCACAGGTATCCGATAAGTTGTGACAATTTTTCAGGACTATTGACACAATATGTTATGAACACCTTATGAATTTTATATCACATAACATGTGAGACAAACCGTTATCGAGATTTCAGTTGAAATGGGTATAGGGGTTGATTATGAAAGTCTAGTCGAGCAACTCGACTCGACACTTGTCACTGTCGAGTCGAGTAAAATTGCACATTACAGAAACCGACTGAAACTGATCGAGTCGATAACAGAGGTCAACTATTAACTATAATGTTGAAACTTTTCCAAATGTCTTCCAAAATATTACATCATGTAGTAATTCGGGACTTTCATCAATTTAGCTGTAATTTTTGAGAGCTGAAGAACAGGTATTGACATTTTTCACTCTTGTTTTGTGAATTTCTCTAATGTTTTTGTTAATCAGAGAAACTCAATGGGGCTCAATTGGCAACGCTGTGCCAATGTTGCGATTTGAAATACCTTGCGGGGAAGTTATTAATTAATATGTGCACAAGTGTCAATATACATATTTCAAAAATGAAACAGAAGAGGGATTATTATCTAGTCATCACCAATTTATACATGATGATACTGAAGCTATTGACAGTACTACATAATTCTTTAAACATTTAATATTAAAGGTTGCTGTATAGATATGCGTTGATCGGTCTCACTTTAACGACTTTATCTCGAAGTTCTCTGACCTTCTGGTAAAGCATTCAATCTTTTTCCTAACCTTCTGGTATCCTGGGTAGGGACTTTTTCCGAATCGAGGATTTTTTTTTTTTAATTCTTGGAGGATTCTTTGAACTTTGGAAGAATTCTCAAAACTTTTTTGATATTGATGATTTGCTAAGCTTCTTGTTTTTTTATACTTCTCTGCTAAACTTCAGCGAAGTTTTCTTGACGATCAAATCTCTCAAACGAGGTGAGATGGAAACCAAGGAATTGTGATTCCTACATGAGGTTGTGTCCTAGCTCAAAGAACGATGGGAACGGTTGGGGAGATGGTGTTCACCATATTTTTATATGGTGCCATGAGCAATGAATATCATTATGATCATATGAATGATTTTAGTATTGACTGCTTCTTCTTTTTGCCAGTGATTTTTCCTTGAATTCCAGGGAAGCTCTTTTCTGATCTTCGACAAAGCTCTTTGCTGTCAAAATTCAGGGATGTTTACTCCTGAAGTTTAATCAAGTTTCCTCGTGAACGTCTAGACAGTCACTCCTGATTTTCTTGTAATTATACATCTAACAACCCAACCTCACCTTCCAGTGTACTTCCAGAACAGTTCATAATTTTTTTGCTGAACTTAGTTACTGTCTAAACTTCTAACGAGTCCCATCTCACTGCAAGGAAAACCTCTCCAAAACTCTGGGAAAGTTCTCTCCAGAATTTCTTGAAAAATATTCTTAAATTTCTTGGAAGTTTGTTCCTAAATTTCTGAGAAGTCCTCTTCGGAACTTTATGATAGTTGTCTTCTGAACTTCGGATAAGTTTGCTCCTGAATCTGAGAAATTCCAACTTTAGCAACTAGTAAGTATCTCCTATACTTCCGAAAAGTTTCATCCTGTTTTTCTCAGAAGTAACTACTCAAACTTTTGGTATTCCTGAGCTTCAAGACTTTTAGCTTCGAGCCTCATTTTGAACTTCTGAAATGTTCGATTCTGAACGTCAGGAAAGCTCTCTAGCACTTATGATTGCTTACGAGCTTATTCTATTTGAACATCCGATAAGTCTCATACTGAGCTCCGAGGAAAATTTTATCAAAACTTTGGGAAAGTCTGCTGTAGAATTTCTAGAATTCCCTTAAATTTGTTGAAAGTTTCTTTCTGAATTTCTAAGAAGTACTTTTTTTGATCTTTTGGGAAGTTTTCTCCTGACCTTATGTGAAGTTTGTTCCTGAAATTCTGAGAAAACCTTGCTCAAACTACTAGGAAGTACCCACTATTCTTCTTGAAAGTTTCTTTCTTTTCTTTGAAGAGGTTTCTTCATGAACTTTGAGAAATCCTAATTCTGAAATTCTGAAATCCAGAAATGTTCTCTTTTGAACTTTGGGAAAGCTCTCTAGCATTTGTGGAAAGTTACATTGGGAAGTTTATTTTGGAACTTCTGATAAGCCTTTCCCTGAACTTCAGAGAAGTTCTCTCTTGAATTTCCAGATGTTCTGAGCTTTGTGGAAGTATGTTTCTGAATTTGTGAGAAATATTACATAACGCCCTCCCTGGTTAGTTTCTTCCTGAACTTCGGGAAAGTTTTTTTTCCTGACGTCTGAGAAAACTCCAAAACTTTGGGAATGTTCCAAACTTCCAAAAAGTCGACTCCCCTTAACTTCTTAATGAAGCTCTGAGAAGTCCTCTCCTGATTTTCTGGGAAGTTCTGTCCTTAACTTCTGGGAAATATGATCTTGAACTTCGAAGATGTTTGGTCCTGAATTTTTCGGTATATTCCTTCTTGAACTACTAAGAGCTTTTCTTTCTATGCTTCAATTAATTTAAAGGGCGATACGGTCAAAATTTGGTCAATATCAACTTGACGTATTTCTTTCAATTTTGCATTTATAAAACCTGAACACCCCTCATTTTGAAGGTGTGTGTGTGTAGAATGTTGCTCCTATTTTGATTTTGGAATTCACTCTTCAGTTGTCAAAATGCTGTCCATGCAAGAAGAGCAGCGTATCAAAATTTTGCTCGCGCATCGCGAAAATCCGAGCTACTCGCACGCAAAGTTGGCAAAATCGCTAAAAGTTGCCAAATCAACCGTTACAAATGTAATTAAAGTGTTTGGGGAACGTTTGTCGACAGCCAGGAAGTCTAGATCGGGGGGAAATCGAAAACCGGAAGCCGCTGAGACGACAAAGAGAGTTGCTGGTAGTTTCAAGCGAAACCCTAACCTATCTCTCCGAGATGCCGCAAATAAGCTTGGTGTATCGTCTACAACCGTGCATCGAGCCAAAAACGAGCCGGACTATCGACTTACAAGAAGGTAGTGACTCCAAATCGCGATGATAAACAAAATACGACGGCCAAAGCGCGATCCCGGAGGCTGTACACGACGATGCTGACGAAGTTTGACTGCGTGGTAATGGACGACGAAACCTACGTCAAAGCCGACTACAAGCAGCTTCCGGGACAGGAGTTTTATACGGCAAAAGGAAGGGGAAAGGTAGCAGATATTTTCAAGCACACGAAACTGTCAAAGTTCGCAAAGAAATATCTGGTTTGGCAAGCCATCTGTACCTGTGGCTTGAAAAGCAGCATTTTCATAGCTTCCGGGACTGTCAACCAAGAAATTTACGTGAAAGAGTGTTTGAATAAACGTCTGCTGCCTTTCCTGAAGAAACACGGTTGTTCCGTACTGTTTTGGCCGGATTTGGCATCTTGCCATTACGGTAAAAAGGCCATGGAGTGGTACGCCGCCAACAACGTGCAGGTGGTTCCCAAGGACAAGAACCCTCCCAACACGCCAGAGCTCCGCCCAATTGAGAAATACTGGGCTATTGTCAAGCGGAACCTAAAGAAGACCAAAAACTGCTAAGGACGAGCAGCAGTTCAAGGCAAACTGGCTTTCTGCGGCGAAGAAGGTGGACAAGGTGGCTGTACAAAATCTGATGGCAGGGGTCAAGCGTAAGGCCCGGCAATTCGGATTTGGAAAAGCGGAAGCCTTAACTGAATATTTTTCCTGAATTTTATACTAATTGAACTTGAAAAAGAAATTTAATTTGATTTTTTAAATAAACGATTTCACCGATTTACACGCGTTTTCCCTTGACCAAATTTTGACCGTATCACCCTTTATTAAAAAATAGCAATGGATGGGTCGCTCATAAATTATGTCATGCTTTTAATGGAAGGAAGGAAACGGTTTGCATAAAAATTTGGTGTTTTTTTATTCATTTAAGCACTTCAAATGGATAACATTGATTTTGATCGAAGTCACCCCATTATTGAAAATTGGCCGTGGGAATTAAACAATTTTGTTAAAGTTTATCTGATAAAATAAATTTTTAAAATTTCTATGTAGTGATATACTACCGATACCAGTACTGGTTTTAAAAATGTAAACAAAATTTTAAAGATAATTATCATAGAAAATTTCAAGATATAGTTCAAAAAGTGATCGAAGTCACCCCGTTTTACGGTATTCAATTGTTCTCTGGGTCTCCGCCGATGGAGGCCCAACTTTCACCGGGAGTGTTCCTAACCTCGTTTTCTCCGACCGGCCGACGCGATCGGGGGCCGAAAGAACAAACACTCGAATGAGCAACGCCCGCCATGAAATCCGCAAATAGGTCACCACACAAGTTCACACTCTCGCTCTTTGTTCTCTTCATGTTTCATTGCTTTGGGCGCTTTGTAGGCAAGAAAAAAATGAAGTCATGATGAAGTTTCATCAATTTCAAGAATTCTTCCAACCAAAAATAATCCGGTTTCATTAGTCTCCAGTGGAGTGTCCCAAATTTGAATCTCAGCCGGGTCATCCTCCGGCTGGATGAGAAAGCACTTTTCTTCCGCCCCGTTTTCCAAACTAACCTTTTTAGTTTTTCGATCATAAATATCCCAACAGCAAATTGGAGTCGGCTTTTAAAATTTATTGCTTCCCGTGCTTGTTAGACCATTATTGGTGGATTTGCGACTCGAGCTCTTGTCTCAGAGATGTGGGTCAAGTTGCCCCCGAGTCGAGTACGGTAAGTTCCAAAGAGAAACAGTACACAAGTTAGAAGCCTCAACCCCAGAAGACGGAATGCGACAAAAAGCGATGAATTACTCCGAAGAAAAAAAAAATGAGGGAAAACAAAACAAAACATTCGGGTTTTTTTTTCGAGTCGTTTTATTTTCGGGACCTGATGGAGGAAAAGATTCAACGAAGGTGAAGTTCACTATGTTTGCCACAGTAGGTGGTGGTGGTAAATTTAGGTTGCGTTGGAGATGTTTTTTTTTTCTGAATGGACGAGAGAAAGGATGACCTCTGTTCTTGCTTTCACTTTTTTCGTCGAGGTCGAATCGAATCGAGTAAGCCATGGTAGGTGATGTCATCTTTTTTTTTCGGGGAATGGAGAGGATTTATTTTGTTCAACTTTTCACAGGAATTTGCTAACGTTAATCCTCTTCAGCATGTTTTACGAAAATGGGTTTCGTTGATGAAACCTATTTTTCGTAGATTGCAGGTAGCCTTACTCGTAACAAATTTGATTTTATAATTGACCATAAGTGAAATCAAGGCTTGAGAGAGCTCAATACAGCCATTTCATAAAATATCGATAAAGTGGGTCACAGAATTTCGTTAAAATTAGTAGTTTGGTTCCTTGTAACAAACTATTAGACAGGTCGCTTTTTATTTTTGCATTAGATTGACCAAAAATTAGGGTGGTTCCAAATATCAACTTTTTCCGAAAATGACTTTTTTCAAGAAATCATTACTTTTGAATCACTGAGCCAATTTCAAATTTTGAAATACCAAATGTTAGATAATCAAACAAACTTGAAAGAAAAATACGATAGCGTTCATTTCAAATTGGATTTTTGTATTGAAAAACATTTGAAAAATATTGTATTTGTATTTTGCGGTTTTTATGGTGTTTGACCAGAGGGCGCTATACAATTTTACACGGTTTTACACAATATGTCAAAAACTAGAGTAGAGTTTGTTTTTGTTTATGAGATATGTTTTTTGAATTTATCAAGTTTTGGGTTTTTGCGTCATATGCGACTAAACTGTAAACCCCACATCAAATTGCATCACAGAAAAAATGCTGCAGAAAATTACCTTGTAGACCGATCCTTTTCAAACTTTCATACAATAAAATGTGTGAGGTGTGAATGTAGTTCGCCTCCCCGCAGTGCACTTTGGAAACGTTAAGCTCTCCTAACGGCTAAACGAACTACGGCGCATTGTGCTGGATGCCAGTTAAACCCCAATTATGGCAACTGGCTGCGAAAAGAATAATGAGTGGTACCGTTGTATTCGAGCTGGCGCCTGTATCGTCTCCCTCAGTACTGCCGGGTGACACCGAGCAGGATATGGCGAGGTTACCGCGGCACAGGTCGTCTCCGTCCCATCAAAACCTTGGCAGGCCTCCAGTACGCTCCATTCTCCACGACCCGACCTCGCCAGTCGGGCGGGAGTAGGCTCAGATGACCCTATACCTGTCTTACGCTGATCCGGCTCTGAACACGGTTCCCCATGAAGGGCCTTATCAACCCTCGCATGGCCTTCCTGCTTGCATAGACAACCATGAGACCGCAATAGCGGCTTCTCCACGTGGGCTTGGATAACGACTGGAGGGGGACCCAACAATATAGAGGAAACGAAGAAAACCCAGGAGAAAGCAAATCCGTTCGCTAAAGGCGGCCTAGTGAGGTCCCCACCGCGTAAAACAGTGGGATCGAGCGTGAGCGACACGTGCGGTAGTGCTACGGTATCGGAGGCAGGTGTCATCAAGCTAGGCGTGGCCATGGATGGGTCAGGACTCTTCCGGGCCTTGGATAGGATGCGGGAAACCCTTCCTAAAGTGTTGGAGGTGTCTGAGCAATTGGACGCGATTATTGACTTCTCGTCATCGCGTAACACCATTGCGAAGGCCCTCAAACTGAGCCTTCTTAGGCTACGCATGACAGTGCAGGCTGCATGCAAGGAGAGCGAAGAGCTGGAGGCCAAGCTCCTACACAGACAACCACAAGTCGTATAACAGTGTTCAAAAAGTATCGTATATTCCTATATTTTTAGTCAAAATCGCAATTAATTGTGGCCTTTATCGTATTATGTTTAAGTTAAATCGTAAAGAGTGCAAATTTTCGACTTCTATAGGATGTGTCATTTATTCATCGTACTGCGTCATAAACTAAATCGCTTATGCATCGCTAACCTTTTTAAATCGAATTTGTTATTACATATTCAATCGCATACGATATCAAATCAACTCGTTTAAGATAACAATAGAATTTGAACGTATATGGCCTCCACTTTTGCAGGCATAAGCCATATTTTTGCATTCTATACGATTTGTTTACTTACATATAGCCCAGACAACCAAAATGCACGTATATTGAAAGGTGTTTTTATGATATACAAACCTATATGTATATCAATTCAAACTAGAAAGTTCGGTTAATTACTTAAAAAGTAAGCTGGTTAAGCAAAAAACACCTTGTTATCAGAACTCTTGGTTGCTTGGGTGGGGTCTAGTTAAGCGAAAATTCTTCGAAACTAAGAAGAAAGCAAATGGTACCGATGATTTCAAGAGAAGATGGAGAATCTTCAAGGCGGGCATATCTGAGGGTTCAGAATGTGAATTTAACTAGAAAGATACATTTTCAGCCTAAGTTTGAAGTTGTGGAGCAAAATTGTCTTCTACAAAGTTGTTTTTAATAACAAGGCGCTTCTTTTGGTGTGAATGAAAACTAGGGTGGTCCTTATTTTCAGAGAAATCGAAAATCTAACTTTTTTATTTGCTGAAATAAAGGCGTACATTATTGGAAAAAGTTGTAGAATAAATAATTTCAAGCAACTTTGGTTGAACAATTTTTTCTGTACCTTTTGGTATGACCGAATAATAGCATTTTTTCCTACGCAGCTTGGGGTGTCCCAATAACTGCTGTAACTTTTTTGTTTCAAATTTTTCAGCAAAGTTGGCTTCCCATTGATTCTAGAACAATAAAAGTTGCAATTTTTGGTGTGCTAAAATTGTCTCTATCGTAAGTCAAACAAAAGTTATTATCGTTCTTGTAAACGAAAGCCATTTTTCGAATGTTGGTTGTTCTAGTTGGGGCAAATCAAAAAAAATATTTCTTAACAGCATTTGAAAGTATTTTTATTATTGCATATTATTTCTGAAAACTGGAGTAAAACATATTTGAAAAGGGCGTAATTTTATGAGAAAGTCGTTAATTATTCGCTAATGGTAAGAGACATCGGCAAGATTTACACTTCAAAACTTTTATCTTCTTAAGTTATAAAAATCATCTGAAGCCAACGTTGTTGGCAAATTTGAAATAAGAAAGTTAGAGCAAAAAAGCTCTAATTCGGTCATATCAAAAGGTACAGAAAAAATTGTTCAACCAAAGTTGCTTGAAATTAATTATTTTACGACTTTTATCATTAATGTATTGCCTTAATTATGTGCCTTTATTTCTGCAAATAAAAAAGTTATATTTTTGATTTCTCTCAAAATAAGGACCACTCTAGTTTTTATTCACACCAAAAGAAACGCCTTGTTGTTTTTAATACAACTTTGTAAAGACAATTTTTCTCCACAACTTCAAAATTAGGCTGAAAATGTATCTTTCCAGCTGAATTCGAATTCTCAATACGCACAATTCCTCAAATATTCTGTCAAAATAACCCAGCAAATCAAAACAAAACATAGATTCTAATACCGAAAAGCGCAAGAATGTATTGCAAGGTGCAAGGTGTACTAGGGACCAATGGGGTTCAAAATCAGTGAACCAATTTGTTGCGTCGGTTTTTAAGGGCAATCATTTTTGCAGTGGGATAATTATAACATCTCTTTCGATGTTTATTATACGAAGGGCAAACATTTTATACATTGTGATTTCAATCAATCTAGCAATAAGGACACTGAAATTGTAAGTTGTATCCCCTTTGAACCATATTTATATATCATGTAATTAAATAAACAACATTTTCAGCTTTGTAGCAACTTCTTCGGAAGTTCGCTAAGGGAATCAGTGGTTTCTATAATGATAATCACAACACAATTTTAAATCACTAGATTCCTAGTAATTGTTGATCATACCAGAAACATTAAAGGCGATGAATAATTCCAGGAGTCAGCAGGCTTTGATATATGATGAAATTATAAAATTAATGAAATTTATAACGCCAATCGTAAACTTCAAGTTCCTTGTTCCGTATATGTCGCTGAATTAGCAGCAATACACTTTACGCTAGAAATTGTTGCCTCATTAACACCGGATCACTACTTCATTTTCACGGATAGTCTCAGTTCTATAGAGGCTATTCGCTCATTGAGGTCGGTAAAGCACTCCTCGTATTTTCTCATGAAAATACAGGAACTTCTAAGTGCTTCACCTTCGCGTTATTTTATCATCACCTTTGTATGGGTCCCATCTCATTGATCAATTCCGGGCAATAAGAAAGCGGACTCGCTTGCAAAGGTGGGCGCTATGGAAGGCGATATTTGTGATCGACAAATCGCCTTCAAACGTGTCGAATCTTGGTTTAGGGGGATGGATGTGGGTCGAGACTTCATTCGTGTCATGTCCAATCATTATTCTTTGAACGCTCATTTATACTGGGTTGGGATGAACGACAACAATCTCTGTGAGTGTGGACAAGGCTATCAGGACGCAGATCACGTTATTTGGCATCGTGGAGTCAGATCTGAGCTTTATGATTCCCTTTGGTCTCGAGGTAGACAACCCAATGTGCCAATTCGAGATATTTTGGCTGTGCGTGATTTGGAGTACATGAAATTCATTTATGTGTCTTTGACTAACATTAGCCTTAGATTGTAGTTAGTTTAACCTGTATGTTTAGTATAAGTGAGTTTTGTCGATGTATCGATGTGTTTTTTTTCTTTTTCAAAAAATGTTCAAGTCAAAAGAAAACCATACATTGTATAGTTATAAGTGTTAAGACAATTTTGAATTTAAAATTAATGTGTTATGTAAACCATACTTTAAATTCCCACCCATCTCCCCATCCGTAATTTGTAATTCCTATTAACCTCGAGATGGCCGCGAGTAATCGGTTCTATCCCCCTAACTTTAGTTTTAAGATAAATGATGTAGAAAAATATGAAAACTTGGCTCTGTAAAGTTGATTTGATTGAGCCTGTACAAATAAATGATTAATAAAAAAAAATATTGGCCATCGACATTTTTAATTTAAGTGGACAAAATTTAAAACCTGACTGCATAGCCAATAGTTGCCTAACAACGGTTGCCTAGCCGAAGGCGATAGAGCCAACAGAAGGCTGATGAGAGCCTCCAGAGAACAATCCAGGGTACGCTGGTCGCCAATTTAAAACTGGCTCATTGCCGCTCTGAACAGCTCGAAGGCTGCCGAGCGAATGAAGCATTTTGCGAAGATGTACCCCTTTAATTTCAATGTACTGCATATGAGATCTCCATTATTAAGATTTGAATTCTGTGATTGGAAAATACGTGGCATTTAGTAAATAGTAAGAAAGTAGTAGTAAGAAGTATGAATGTATATATTCCAACTTTTACACTAAATCTAATGAACCCTAACATGGCCAGTACGTGTAATACGTGTATTGTCATTGATATGGATGTGTGAAGATATAAAGGCCTAATTAGTACAAGGCTCGATGGATCTGTTTTTCGCCGGTCAGTGTAGAACATTTAACATTCATATAGCAATATGAATGTCTTCTGGTTGCATCAAGCAACTAGCTGATTGGGGCTTTGGTGGTCACCTACTTCACTACGTGCAGGGATTCTTGAGCCTTCGAACCTTTCAGGTAACCTTCGAAACGCTAGATCTGAGATATTCGACGAAGAGACCGGAGTACCGCAGGGTTCCGTTCTCGCAGTAACCTTATTCCTATTGAGCATGAACAGTATATTCGGAGCACTCCCTGCCGGAATTCGGATCTTCGTTTATGCGGACGACATTGTTATCATGACTTCCGGGAAAACTGTTAAGGCCCTTCGGCGTAAAACTATCCAGGCGGTAAAAAAGTAAGCGATTGGGCAAACAAAACTGGATTTCAGCTCTCAGCATCCAAGTGCAAATACGCCCACCTTTGCGCGGGCAACCACGTTATAAGCAACCTGCCCATACTCGCAAACGGAGAAGCCATTCCGAGATGCAGATCGATCAGGATCCTCGGTGTCACTTTCGACCGACACCTGAATTTCGGAGATCACTTCGATACAGTCAAGGAGAATTGCAAAAGCCGTATTCGATTACTAAAAACAATGGCCAATAAACATGCAAAAACCAACCGGATAACCAGATTAAAAATTGGCAATGCTATCATCAATTCTCGTCTAACATACGGCATCGAGGCCACCGCGTTGAAACAAACTGTCTTATAAAAAACTTTCGCCCGTTTACCAAAACGCAATCAGGATAGCAGCAGGCCTGCTGCCATCTACTCCCGGAATCGCTGCCTGCGTCGAAAGTGGAGTTCTGCCATTCAACATTTTCATCACCCGAAGCATCGCCCATAGAGCGATTGGATTCCTTAGCCGCACATCCGGACGGGATGACAATATTTATCTACTTGCTGAAGCCAACCGCCTATTCTCCGAAGCAACCGAACGTCGCATCCCTCCGGTCAGTCGTCTTGTGTGGTGTGGATCTAGGGCATGGAATGCACACAAAATCCGCACCGACCCGACCATCAAAAACAGATTCAAAGCAGGAGCTAAACCCAAAATAGTCGTGCCAGCAGTAGCAGAACATATTCAACACAAATACGCCAACTATACCGTCCGGTATTCGGACGGATCCGTGGCACGTAGCGGAGTGGGTATAGGTATTTCCGGTCCCGATGTCACCACGAACTTTCGTCTACCCAGTCAGTGTAACATCTTCTCGGCGGAGGCTGCTGCGGCTTTCTATGCATCGTACGTTCCATCCACCAAACCCATTCTGGTCGTGACCGACTCAGCCAGTGTGGTAGCAGCTCTGGGAAGCGAAACGTCGACACACCCATGGATCCAGAAGATCCAAGCAGCATCCCCATCCAACACCACCTTCATCTGGGTTCCCGGACATTGCGAAATACCGGGTAACGTCGCAGCTGACCACCTTGCAGCTTCCGGCAGATTCACGGAGAACCTGTCAACTGAAACTCCCGGCGATGACATCAAAAAATGGGTGACTAAAACACTCCAACTGGCATGGCGAAACCAATGGTGGGACACTAGCTGCAACACAAATGGGAATCTGTTCATCCGGAAAATTAAAGGCGACATCGGTCGGTGGGACGACCCACCCGTGCACCAATACCAAAAATAATGGCCCGACTACGAACAGGACACACGCGGTTTAGCCACAACTACGCTGGCACCGGGAATTTTCGGATCCAGTGCCCCATTTGCACGGTCCACCACTCCGTGGAACATGTGCTCTGCCAATGTCCAGAATACCATGGCCCTCGCACATTATTCGGCATACCAGGGAGCATTCGGGAGGCTCTCAACGAAGATCCGTCCCACGTTGCGGCTGTCATCGGGTTCTTGAAGGAGTCTGGCCTATACCGAAAAGTCTAATCCCAACTGATGGTTCCTAGCACTCACCCCCGAAAGGGGGCAAACGGAGCACCGAGCGCATAAATGAACACCCAAAACTACCCCAACACCACTGAGGTTCCCTCCTCTTCGCAGAGGAACAAGAACCCCGGACGATCACCGAGTCAAGAGGCTCTCCCTTTGGGACACCACCACTGGACAGAGAGGCCTCGACAAACTCAAAAACATCAACACAGTAACCGCTTCAAAATTAGGACCATCTAAAAACTTACCGGAACAACCGAACGATCCATCGAACCACCCAAATCCGTCCTTCTACTAACTGCCGTCCCCGCAGCGACAACGTTTTCGGCACCAGAGAAACTAAAATAAAATAAAAATATGGGTTAGGGTTAGAATAATCTACTTACCACGTGGACTAGGGTTAAACAACCTAAAATCCGGATCATGGGGGACCACTCAGAGCCCCCCACCCAACTTAACGGGGGTAATGCTTCGCCGGGGATTTTGCATCCCGGATACCGGCCCAGGGTGTTTTTCACCGGCAGACAACAGCATGCGCATCGCCCGTTGTTGCCCACAAAATGTAAAATCACATTCCAAACAGCACCCGCTACCGTATCCGGAATCGAATTATTACACTGCTGCATCGACGACCAATACACCGGAAAACTGCTACCCTGCCGCACTAATCCTCTGATCGGCCCGTCCACCGCTACACGTGCTACCTACCAACCTACTACTGATTCACCAAAACCTCGAATTTTATCCCGGAACTGCACGATGACGCTCCAACAACCGATGACAACATACATCCTCAAACCGAACCACCCAACTACGGCCCCGAATGAACCAACTAGTTGACAGCAAACCGGAAGATGAAACACTTCTACACGAACTACTCCATATTCTCACCAGATCAACTCACTGCGCCGAACAGCCAATACCTGCCCACAGAGGGACAGCAACAAAATGCTACACGGATAAAACAAACAACTCAAAAATCGCATTCGGATCAACTCGATGCACAACACGACCACACAGACAGAACCGTTCCACCGAGCTGCAAACCCCCACCAACAGAGGGAAAATAGACACCTCTAAAAAGAACTACCCGAAATCACAAATGGAGACACCTATATACACCCAGTAATAACCAAATGCAACAATTAATTATACAAAGTTTCTGAGGTGGCCCAAAACCATCAACTACTTGGGACGGTCCCGTCTGGACCTCCTTTTTACCTCTTTAAGTGGCGAACCAGCCCAGGAGGCTGAAAGCCACGATAATAAAGATAAAAATAAAAAAAAAAAGTCTTCTGGTAAAATGCTATCATTAAACATTTTTTTGCACGAAATTAATTTCGTGAAGACTAGCCAAACGCTGCTCATTTTCTGTCGTATTGGTGTGGGTGGGCAACATTGTTTTATCCGAAACAAAAGAAAAATGAGTTGTCGAAAATTGTGTCTTCATACTCATTAACAAGTAACTTACCATGAGCCATCATGGCCTAGTGAGATCAACAACGGGTTCAATAATAGCTATTTCAAAAAGAGCAGGATCAAACTTTTCGCTGGATAGTCAAGAAGAAAGGCTCAAGAAATACCAGCCCATAGATCCCAAGCTCGGTCCAAAGCTTAAAGAATCGCCCCTTAAAACCAGTGCCGGCAAAAATCAATTCATCTGCTCTCAAATAAGCTGAAAATGAAGACAACCCTAATGGATAGACCAACTATCTTCGTGAATTTGAATTTTGAAATGACATTATTCGCTTGATCAGAGCAACCGCTGAATTTCGCAGTTCGTTTCGTTCATTCGTCGATGGATGTTCATTTTGGTCAATGTCAATATTCAATTTCATATTGATGGAGATGATTTTGAGTATCAAATGGAGAAACAATATTTGATGTGGAACATGATGTGTAATTTTCAAGGATCAGATCGATTGGTTACAATTACTACTAGTTGTTATTGTGATAATAGAGGGCAGTAAGACTCTTCGATTGAAACAATTCAAATTTGAATTGAATTGAAAATGACGTTTTGCTGCCCTGGAAACCCAAACTCTAATGAGTATCAAGAATCGAGTAGTATTAGAAGCATAACGAGTTGATTCGTTCATCACCCTTGATTTTGGCATCTGAGATTTTCAAAACAAATAAAACTCATCTACACTGACTCGAGATGCTTTTCATTGCGTATGATAGTAAGTGATAAAAACAGACACTGCTTAAAACATAACTCATAGCGAACAACCCCTTAAAAATTCTGTCAAAATAACACAGTAAATCAAAACAAAAACAAAGATTCTAATACCAAAAAGCGCAAGAACGTATTGCAAGGTGAAAGGTGCAGAGTGTACTTGGGACCAATGGAGTTCTTAGGCAGTGAACCAATTTGAAATCGCTAGTTTCCTGTTGACTTTTGATTAAACCAGAAACATTAAAAGCGATGAACAAGTCGTCCTGGTTGAGCTTTCTTGCAATTACAGCTAAAGTCGAGTTGGAAACCAAGCTACCTAAACTAAATTTAATTTTCAATGTACCGATTCTACCAAACGTCAGCCACAACAGAATCTGCATTTGAAAAATACGTCAATTACCATTCAAAACTTGATTATGCACTCATGTGCACTATGTTGATGATATGCCTGAGATTTGTATCGATGGAAATGTTCATGGAAAACGCGCGCACAAAAACATCTATTATTTTTCCATTATCGAATATGTATAGCAGCCAATTTTAACGGTGCACGCGCAATGCGCCGTCATGATAGACTGCTTTTTTATGGATTTCTTGCTCCGTTTACTTTCGCACGGACGCATATGGGCACGACTGAATAATCACTACAAGCGCATGGTTCAACTAATATGTTTTATTCTTTCTTTATTAGCTTCCCCCCAATACCTTTCGCCACTAGCTGTTCCTTATGACTACACCGGAGAAATAGCAATCAAAATCAATTTCAATCATTACCGGAAACAACAACACCCGTTATTCATATTCAAACTCCAGTCCTGTTCCATCGAAGTGCTCGCTAATCCAAGCATCGAATCGCTTCGACAACTCATCACTCATGTGGTTCTTCCAATCGCCGATCGCACCCTTGCGGATGAACTTGATACTGGCTTTGTCATCGATCTGGGCCGAATTCTTCATCAGCGGTTCCATATTCACGGCCGGATTCTTCTGCATCTTATCGAACTGCAAGTGATCGCACAACGTTTGCACTTCCTCTTCGGTGAGTTCGCGATCGATGTTCATAAATGCCGCACACTGCCGAATCACAGCGGGCAGGCGTCGCTTCATGTCTTCGTACTTCAGGAACAGGATGTTCGGTTGATTCCGTCGCTTCCAGAGCGAAAGCATGTGAGCCCACATCGGTCCAATGGGAGCGTTGTCAGCCAGGAAAATGTCGCAAAAGTCCTCGAAGCTGCCCTCCGTCTGGTGGATCAACTGACAG
This sequence comes from Aedes japonicus, assembly GCA_034211315.2. Classification (NCBI taxonomy): domain Eukaryota; kingdom Metazoa; phylum Arthropoda; class Insecta; order Diptera; family Culicidae; genus Aedes; species Aedes japonicus. Next base: position 108,511 of record JASCZW010001622.1, on the reverse strand, counting down.
TAGTAGTAGTAGGATACGCTGAGGTCCTTGGGGTTTCGTGCTATGTAGATTATCTTGGGTCGAACCTGATCCATCTGATTTGGGAGAAGCTGCCATGGCAGATGGCACTTGACGAAGCGCGGACTCGGCATGTTGTGGACGCACGTCACCGAATTTACCTTTTTGTGTTCTCTGTCGGAAAAAAAAGCTTTCTTAAAAACACTTCCGACTTTCAATTTTACAATTAGAAACTGCTTACGTCACAAAGTCCTCCACGCTGCGATCCTCGGAAAAAATGGCGGACAACTCCAAGAGAGGCGTCCGAACCTGTTGGATGTTTTTCGCACCTTCATAGTCCAGATTGTTGCCCAGTAGCCAAATCATTTCCTGAGCCCAAGTCGATCCCGTCCGAGGATATGACATCAACCACACGTCGTCCTTCCGGATCTCGAAGTTTTTGATGTCTTCGCCAATTTCCTGGAACTTGCTGGGCATCATGACCCGGCCGGGGTGTACTTCAACCAACGCATCGGTGGTTCGGAAAAAGGTGTCCAGCCGTTCCTTGAGATCCCAGTCCAACTGTCGGTACTCTATATTCATGGTTTCGTTTTTCAAATCACTGACAGACAGACACACAGACGAGGATTAGTTGAAGGAGTGAGTTGTTGCACTTTCACTCGGTTTCGCCAGCTGGAGACGACTGAAGCTTGCGCGCAAATTTTTCCAATTGCATAGCTCCATAAAACAAGTCGGTTTGCTGTGCAACTCCGGTGCATTAGGGGGTTTCGATTCGGAGTAGGAATGGCAGGCTGAATCGGCCTTTTAGGTGGGAAATGGAGCCAAAAAACTGAGGAAGTGCAGTTGGAGTTGTGCAGCTCTGGAGAACTAGTTTTTCTTAGGCTCAGAAGGGAGAGGGTGCAAGCTCGAGCTGATGACATCCTAAACCATGTATATTCATATCTCTTTCGTGAAGTTGCATAGATTACGTAACCGCAAGCAATTGAACATGTTTACTGAATTGGAACTGAAAAGCAATGTTACAATATTTTCTGATCAGAAAATAAGTCCTTCAAAGCTAAAACGTCCTAACGGGAGCTTCATTTAATCTTGATTTATATTAATTGAGACTTTCCTCTCGTCAGGAAGCACCCGTTCCAATAAGCAAGAATTCATCAGTGACATAATTGCTCCGTTAGATCCAGTTTGCCGTCTGACCCACTTCTCCGATGGTACAAAACAACTCTAATCACTCGATAATGACTGCACTCTGCTGCCACCCATCGGAATGCTTCCTCGGTAGGTATTCCTGAGTTCTGATGAACCAATTTCTCAGTCCTGTTCGCCATCGTCGTCTTAATTGCATCCATCACGATTACCGTTTGCCCTGCCCTGCCATCCCTCGGAACAGCCTCTTCGCTCCCTTCCTTTTCCAACAGCATAATCTAATTTGTAAAACATACACCATACAGGTGCTAAAAGAGGAGGAGCAAGAATCAACCTAGCATACCGAACAGAATTATCTAACTCGTACCCAGGGCTAACGGTTCACCACAACGCCAGCACACGAGACGATGCAAAAACACTCGCGCATCTCGTTCAGCTCTGGATCTCTCCGTCCAGGGATGCCAGATATTTTTTTCAAATATCTGTGATAAAAATTCGAAATGTCTGGGAATGTCTACAAAAGTCTGTTATTTTTTTTTACAAAATGGCAAAATTACAAATTTACATTTAAAAAAAAAAACAACGAAAAGACGTAATAAGAGTATAAGTGCATGTATTTCTTGGATTGACACTGGAAGTGGCACTGAAGCTTGATGACACAGTTTTCAAAACAAAAAGTTTCCCCTGTAACGTTTTTTCCAGTTTACTTTAAAATCAAAATTTAGTTTTAATTTGATAAATTTAAACGACTTTTCATTGGTTCAACAATAACCATTGAATTTCAAAGAATAAAAATTCAATTTTCCGTTAAATGAATTACAAAGTTGAATTCAAAATTTTAATTTTTATTTCATTAGTAATAAAAAAACACTACAAAGACACTAAAAAGATATTTTTTGTAGATTAAGTCGAGGGGCTGTCATTTTCGATTTTAACATTTGTGTTTCATTTGTATGGGAGACCCTCCTTTCAGGGAAGGAAGCGGCCTCTTACTATCATAAGAACCTTCCCCTGCTCCAAAAACCCCAATATAAAATTTCACGCTGATCGGTTCAGTATTTTTCGAGTCTATAAGGTTCAGACAGACAGACTGACAGACAGAAATTTGTTTTTATATAGATTCTCTGAACTTTGGAAGCATTCTCGAAAACTTCGTGTACACTTCTTTATTTTCTTACACTTCTCAGCTTAACTTCGGGGAAATTTTCTTACTGATCAAATCTTCCATACGATGTGAGATGGAAAGTAAGGAATTTTAATTCCTGCATGAGTGTGTATCCTCATAGTAAGGTGTAAACAGTAGGATAGATGTTTTTTTACCTTATTTTAACATTTTGTGATGAATATAATTATGGTCATATGAATTATTTTTGTATAGACTGCTTTTTCGGTTAGTCAGTGATTATCTCTTGAATTTCAGAGAAGCTCTCTCCTGATCTCCTGCAAGGCTCTGTGCTAAAATTCTGGGAAGTTTACTCCTGAACCTCACCCAAAATTCCTCATGAACTTCTTGGCTGTCACTCCTTATTTTTTTCGAAATTCACATTTAAGAACCCAACCTTACTTCCCAGAAACATTTGGTAAGTTTTTTCCTGAACATAGTTACTTTCTTAAGATGAGTCCAATCCAGAACTAGGAGGAAAATTTCTGCAAAACTTTAGGAAAGTTCTTTCTAGAATTTCTTGGAAAATCTTCCTAAAGTTGTCAGAAGTTTCTTCCTGAACTTCTGAGAAGTACTTCCCTGAACTTCCGAGATGTTCTCTTCTCAACTTCAGGGGAAGTTGTTCTCCTGAACTTCGGGGAAGTTTGTTCCTGAATTTCTGAAAACCTCCTGCTTGAACTACTGAAGAAAGTTTCCCCTACACTTCTGGAAAGTATCTTCCTGATTTTATCAAAAGTATCTACCTGAACTTCTGCGATTTCCTGAACTCCAAAAAGTTCTCATTCTGAAATGATGGAATGTTCGATTCGAAACTTTAGGGAAGCTCTCTAGCACTTCTGGGTAGTTCCAATTAAACTTTTGGTCTCTTCCAAACTTCTGAGAAGTCCCTCTTGTAAACTTTTGAGTAGTTTTTTACTGATTGTTTTGAAAAGTTCCTTCTTGATCGTACAGGTAGTGCCCTCTCTGGTAAGTTTCTTCCTGAAATTTGGGGAAGTTTTTTCCTGAGCTTATTCTTTCCAAACTTCTGATTGGTCCCACCCTGAAATGCGAGGACATTTTTTTTTCCTCTGGGCTAGCACTGCCCGAAGAATTTTTTTCCAGATTTTTCGGGAAATAGTAGGTAGTTCCCGTCTGAAGTTTGGGTAAGTTTTTTCTGAATTTCTGTGAAATTAAATCTTGAATTTCAGGGAAGAACTCCAGAACCTCTGAAAAGTTCCAAACTTCAAAAAATATCCTCTTTCCTGAAGCTCTGATGAGTCCTCTCCTGATTCTTTGGGAAGTTCTGTCCTGAAATTCTGGTAAGTATGATCTTGAACTTCGGTGATGTTCGGTCCTGAATTTTTGAAGATTCGTCTTGCTTGAACTGCTTGGTCCCAATATTTCTGAGAAGTTTCTACCTGACAACCGGAGAAGTTTTTTTTTCGAGGAAGTCTCTTCCTCGGGAATTATCTTTCCGAAGCTCTGGGAAGCCAACTGCAAACTTTCCGGGATGTGCCCTAAATTATGGGTCTTTTCTCCCTATACCCTAGTAGCACACAAGTTGCCACTCAGTTGAGATAACATAAATATGACTTGCTAAGTTATATTCAAGCTTCTACAACTAATTCTGATCGTAGTGAGCTACTTGGGTACTTCCAGGAATTTAGGACTTATTCAGGGATATACTGAAATGATGCGTTTAGTAATACTTTGGACAAATTCAGAGTTTTAAGATTAATTTCAATAGCTCATAACTTTTACTGCTGTTCTGTCCATGAGTTGCAACCGACTTGGCTTTAGAACAAAAGTAATGGTTTTTAAACGAGAAAATAAAATTTACTTTTTGTTATTCCGACCCAAGGCGTATTGGTTGGCCAAATAACTCGAGTTCCTAGTCAATATCCTACCACGTTTGCTGGCTTCACGCGGAAAGCCTCCGACGATGCCCATATTAATGTTTGAAAATTGGATTTATCCTTCTTATCAACATGCAACCCTAGGAGTGGACAGCAATTTCTGCTAGAACCAAAGATGTGAAGCGAAAGTTTTAATATGTCCGTAAGAGCACGGCAGGTTGTGAAATTGAATAGAAGTAGTTCAAATTGAGCGTAGGGCAGCTATGCCAAAAAGTTGGCCCACCGCTTTCGTTTATTCAAGGATTTCTACTTTTACCTACGATATTTTAAAATATTTCAACAAAGCTTCTTACCGTGTCTGTTCAGATCCTCCTTTTAAATCTGTTTAAATCCGTTTTAAATCTGAACTTCAGAGAATACCTTTATTTGAAATTTAAAAAAAAATTTCAAATGTCTGTAAAAGTCTGCAACCTAAATAAAATGTCTGCTAAATGTCTGCATCGTTCAAAAAGTCTGCAACAAAAACGAAAAGTCTGCAAATTTACAGACATATCTGTAAATATGGCATCCCTGCCTCCGTCCATCCGATGCGCAAACATGGTCCGACTAACTAAACTGGTCTTATTGCCACGCGTCTCTCTCCAGTCACGATTCGCGCCAGTGAGCATTGGTCATCTATCCGCCTCATGAACCAGTTGCTAGCCTCATTTTTCCGACGCTAATCAACCTTAACCGCAAACACCCGCCATCGCACGGCGCAGAAGCTCTAATCTGAACGAGTAGCGTATAATTTGCATAAATCTTCTGCCTGGCCCTTTTCACAGCGAAAATGAACCAGAAAAAAAACACGAAAAGTCCAGTTATAGAGACCCGGTTTGGAATCGCCAATAGCCCAATCGATCGAAGGAATCCGATCTTGATCTTCCGATGGGTGTCGCATTTTGGTCAGCTCACAATGATTATCAACTCGGATTCAAGTCGCTGTTGGTCGCAGAAATTTCATTAAATCCTTCGCAACCATAAACATAGATGGTGTGTTGGGTGACCTGTTTGCCGTTTCCGTTATTATAAGGGAACGTCTCACTGACTATTTTACAACATTCCCACCATTCGCATCTAAGTTGTGCAGAGCAGGAAGTATGAACCTTTCTACTTACCGGGGCTCCGCAGTGCAGCAGCACCAGCAGCAGTGATTTGCTGTTATATCGATTACGCAAAAGCCAGCCGGCGTTAGCGGTCAAGCAGCAGTTTGGCGGAAAAAAGAAAACTCGGAAAACATGTTTTGCTGAGTTTTCTTGTCTTCACATATAGGTAGGCGGGCAGCTACTTTTAGCTCAAGGTGGAAATGAAAGATTCTGGCGGACGTCAGTGGCTATCAATTATTGAATCAAACGCAGTAGCCTGGTGGGGGTGCATTCACTCTAAATATCGTTTTGACAGGAAGCTGTTTGATGGGCCCGTCTCTTGGAAAGTTTCTTGTAAGAGATTTATATAATAAACAAATGATAACCCTTCAAATCCTCTGCTTGACGTGTTAGTTTATTTGATAGTGGATAAGCTTCTTTTTAACTAATGTATTCTTTTAGTCTAGCCACTATTGTGTTATATGTAGAAAGTGTTTGTGTTATATGTTGAAAGTTTGTCGATTTCAATAATAACGTGTATTTTAGTTCAAATTGAATCATTTCTGTCCACGGATAGGTGAAGTTTGTTTTTTTTCTGCAAAAACGTAGTTTTTTAAATATTTTTTTTTTAAACTGCACTCATTTAAGAAACCTGTCAGTTTTGTATTTGAAATAATCTTAGTTGTAAAGTAATAGAAAAAAAACTTGACTGATTCTGATTAAGAAATGCCTATACAATTAATAATTGCATTGTATATTTTTATTACTCTTGATAAATATTAAAAGTGCGTTGGTTTTTGAAGATCCAAAAACAAAGCTCTATTAAAATATGCTGATTCGTAGCTTTCTCTCTAGATCACATCGGTATGAGTGGTTTACATTAACATCTTTACAACCATCGAACTAACTAGATTACAATGGATACAATTTAAGAAATGGGGAGTTTTAGTTGAATTTATAATATTTTTAAATTTTTTTCAATAATTTTTGTAGAGCCGTGAAAACCACTGCGACCAATTAGAGGAATACTGTGGCTTTTTTCAATAATACTAACTTTAAAAATTCATAACTCATGAACCACACTCTAAAATGCACTTACACGTCTATGAGATAACCCCGGGTCTAATGTGGAAACCGGTTTTTTTCCTCACTTTTGTGCATGAGTAACATATTTTTGGGCAAAAGTTACCCCATAATCGGGCAAAATCTGGTTTAAACACCAGTGACTGATCGCAGTTCACAGCAACTCAGGTGAATAATTTAAGTTTGCAGTGCAAACTTTGTAAAACATAAATTGTGTTATAAAAAGTGCTTGAAATTTTGTAATCAATAGAAAAAAAGGTCTGGAAAGATATTTTACACAGCATTATTTCACGGTTCAGGAAATTTTTTCGGAATAACCAGAAAAACACCGAAAAAATCAAACCAACTTTTTTTGCGATTGAAAATTTTTATATATCGATATTGGATGTTCTCGAGATCCATTCTCGAGATATGGAAAATTATATGGAAATATACATAGTTTTTCTTGTAGAGAAGATGCGCAAAACAACATGACTCGTAGAAAAAAGTTCTGAAAAATCTTGAAATTACTCACAAGTCCGAAAAAGTATATGATCAGAAAGTGAAAAAGAAATGGAATCATGAATATTTCAACAGAAATAATTGTTTTTGATTGCAAAATTTGATTTTTAGAAACATACAATTTGAAAGCGGTGAGTTTTTTGTTTTAGAAATTTAACGAGGATTTTCGAGATTTACCTTGAATAGTCTGGGAAATTCCACTGAAATTCTCATACCGGGAGATCAAGAAATGATCCCACCTTAACATGGGTTTCAAAAAATCAATATTTCAATTTTGTGGGCAATTTTGGTATAGACGATGATATTTTTCGATTTTCCTGAGCCCTAGAAACTTTTGTGTAAACAATTTGCCATTGCATATTTTTTCAGCTTGCTGAGATAATTTAAAGCACTTTCCACCACAAGAATGTTTTCCCAAGACGATCAGTTCTCGAATTAGTTTTTTAAATCACAGTTAGCAAAATTTAAAAAAAAATCATAAATTTTTTCATACCTCAAAAAAGAGAAAATACCTTTTTTGAAATTTCCATACAGGGCTGGAATCAAAACTTCTTGTTGATAATAAATTGATTGATTTTTTTTCGCAAAGGATGGTGCTTTATTCAAAGTTCCCGACCGTTTCTCGCAACGTTGAAATTGTGTGCAACACTTAATCTAGATCATAATTTTTATTGCCAAGAAAATTTCAAGCACTTTTCGATTCCTTAATTATAAACTTTTTTAAGGTAGCAGGTTCTTCCTGTCCGAACTCTCCCCCATCCTAAAGCACTGTCCCATATTCTATAAAATCAAGATTTCAAGATTTATGACATTTTTGTTACTTTATAAATAGAATATGCTAACTGAAAAGTTTGTTCGCAAACGTATTTATATTTAACAATGCTGTTGTTGCTATAAAAGATGTTCATGTTACACCAAATTCTTAACGTCACCTCTCTATCCATCTAACGCTCCATGCTGACCTACTTCTTCAGCAACTAACGACCACAAAGTATAAGCACACCTTACTTAACGGTCCCATTTGAATATAATGAAATATTTCACCATGTTTTGGTCCTTTTGTTTGCACATTTCTGAATGACATAGCATCAAAAAAGTGCTCAGTTTTGTGTTACCTATCAAAATGCGCGGTCTTACTCCGGTACAACGAAAAAGTATCGTGCGCAAATGGTGCACTGTGAGCGGACTCTCCTTGAGAAAATTGGCCAAGGAAGAGGGTGTAAACGTCGGAGCGGTACGATCTGCGTTTCGAAAATATAGAGAACAGTGTACGTTTGAAGATGCGCCGAAGAGTGGTCGGAAATCCGGTCTTGTTACTCCGGATATCGAGAAAAAGATCAGGGATGCCTACAAGCGAAAACCAGCGACTTCCGCTCGGGATGTTGCGAAAAAACTAGGGACCTCGTCGAGTAACGTCATACGTGCCAAAGAATGACTTGGGCTAAAAACATACCGAAAGCAGAAAAAACCCAAAAGGAACCCAAAACAGGCCGCTTCCGTGAAACCACGGGCCCGCAAATTCTACGATTCGTTATTGTGTAGAAATTCTAGGTGTATAATAATGGAGGATGAAACGTATGTGAAACTAGATTTCAAAACGCTTCCCGGACCACAATTTTACTTTGTATGCAAAGACAAAGACATCCCCGAAACGGAGAAGGCAATTTTTACCGAAAAATCTGGTAAGAAGGTTATGGCTTGGCAGGCAATATGCGAGTGTGGTAAAACATCTAGTCCGTACATCACAACGGAGACGATGAACACTCAGAAATACGCTGAGGAATGTCTCCAGAAGCGATTATTGCCGATGATCAAGAATCACGAAGGTCAAGTAGTGTTTTGGCCTGATTTGGCGTCATGTCATTACGCAAAGGACACTTTAGAATGGTACAAAAGTCAAAATGTATGTTTCGTGCCGAAAGACATGAATCCGCCGAACTGCCCGGAGGCACGGCCAATCGAGACTTTTTGGGCTTTAACCAAAGCAATGCTTCAAAAATTCATAAAACCAGCGGACGACATCCACAAATTGAAAAAAGATCGGCCAAAAGTGGTCAAAATGGTGAGAAGTACCACTGTGCAGAAGCTAATGGGTCATGCTCGAGGAAAAGTTAGGAGTCTTGGCTATGATTAAATGTGTTGATTAAACGAGAGTAAAATATCATATAAAACAGAAATAAAATTATTAAAACTAAAAATAAACAGGACTTGTTTGTTATTTTGACAGTAAGCTTATACCTTCTGGAACAGTCTAAATGCATGGTTACTCTCTATCGGAGGTCGCCCTTATTAGCCAGCGTTTGAATCAAATCAAAATTCAACACAACAAAAAATGAACACAATCGGATTTTCAACAAAATCAAACTTCTACGAAGTTTCAGAATGAAGCACAGCTCGTGTGGTTCGTGCTCATTGATGATAAGAACATGTATGACAACAGTAAATAATTTTTTGCACTCACACAACTAAGTAAAATGTGTATTTTCATTTACCGTACACTCAAACTTTTCGACTTATTTTTTTTCGTATTAACGCTGATAAATTTTAATTACCAAATGCAAATTTTTTGGATGTCACCTATTTATAACCCCCTTCCCCCTCCCTGTCACATATTGTCACAAATTTGATACCCCCTCCCCCCCCTAAAGAGTGGACGTCATTTTTGAATCACCCCAAAGACGCAGGGCTCGCACACGGCAGCGTAGCTATCACTGGTGCGATGCTGAAGATGCAATGGACTGTATACAGGTGGAAAAAAGCAAGGTGTTTGTCGGTATTAGTAACGAAAAATGTGTAAACAATCTATGATTTTGGGTAGTGACGTACGTAAAACTCCAAAAACAAGCGAATGATAACAAAGCAAGTTAAATTTTTGTCCGCATCCTTTTAGTGCACAAAAAGGCATTTTTCAGTCGAAACCTTTTAAAAACTATACCAATTCCCGAAAATAAACTTTCTTCCTTGTGATGTGCTGCTGTTGTAAATTGTTGTTTTTGGAGATCTACGTTACGCATGTTTACAGAGGAAGTGCAAAACTTTACAACAAGGAAACAAATCGACCCTGTGCTTGCGAATAGGTCCGTGCTGTGCGGTTGAAGTCGCACTCGAAAGCACCTGAAAAGTGTTCTCCAGGTTAGCTGAAATCGCGTACGCTGTGGAAGTGATATTTTCCGTCGCTAAAAAGTTTGGAAAAGCGGTGAAAAAATAGTTTTTTTGCTTGGCTCTCAGCCTCCATTGGCAGTGAAGAGAAGTTTTCTTGCTGATTTTTTTTTCACTCAACCTCTCCCTCTCGCGCTGAGCTGACAGCGCTCTCTCTCTCTCTCTGTCTGTCGCTTGGGTTTGCACTTTTTGGGAGAAGCGCAGAGGATTTGGTGTGAGTTTGGTGGATTTGATTTTTGTTTTTATTCGCCCACCGCGATTCATCTTAACGTAAAGATAGAGAGGTGTATGTGTGCGGCAACAACGACACAACGGTATTAAGGCTCCACCAAACTGCAGCGTTTTATTTTGCCACCGCGGCAGCGAAATCGCGGCGGAAAATCGCCACGGTGAGATTACATGGCAGCTTATGGGAGCGCCCATAAGCCGCCATGTAATCTCACCGCGGCGATTTTCCGCCGCGATTTCGCTGCCGCGGCGGCAAAAAAAACGCTGCAGTTTGGTGGAGCCTTTATGTAGCACGACGTCGGCGGCAGTAGCACCTCGTCATGCGTCGCGTTGTTCTGCGTCGCGGATTACTAGTGTGCGCATGCAATTGGTTCCGGTGAGCTGAAGTTAGAAGAGTGTTGCGTGTTGCGGGATCGCGCCGTGCTCGCGATTCATTAAAAAAAACTGCATACAATCAATTGCGCTGTTGTGATTCTTCCTCAAGCGAACTCAGGTCCAAAGTATAGTCGTTCGCGGGTAATGTGGGGGAAGATAATTCTGTTTCCTGCAACCAAATGCCAGTAACTAGAACTAGATTTTAGAGGAAAATACCACAACCGTGCCGAAGTGAATTTTGATTCGGTTACTACCGGAAGGTTTCCGACACGTCGGCGATGGCCGGATTGATATGGACGAGTGCCGAAGGCAGCAGCTGCGGTCCAGCAGGACTTGGCCATCTGGGATATCGAGCAGAGCTTGTTTGCAAAGCAACAAATAGTTTATTTCAATCATATTTTGAAGACAATATCTAATATCCTGTTTTATATTTTTTTATTTTGTCTATTTTGTTTTGTTTTGTTTTTCGTTATGCTTGTACTTTTTCAGTAACATTGGAGCGGCCCATTGCTTTTGGCGAAAAGTGCTACATATTTTCAGCGTATCGTTAACCAAAACGAACCCTGCTGCTAACCTTTCCCCAACTATCCAACATCCCAGTGATTTCTCGTGGAAGTGCAGAGGATTTCTCGGCTTCCTAAAAAGCGAGTATCATGTCAACACGTTCCTTCTTATTCCCTACTTGACCAGCATTCGGGCACGGCCGGCGCCGGTATTGCTTTATAATGGGTGACCAGTTTTTACGCATTGAAGATGTATGTTAGTCCAATCTGTTGGTTCTTTGTGCAAATACAGCTGATCTGGCAATAACGGAATTGCTTCCATGGGCGGTTAATCATGCTAATGCTCATGCGCATCTACGTCACGCATATTTACAAAAAACAGGCTGTGCATCATCTCACGAACACAATGATTGTATTTTGCATTACACTAATACAAGTTAACCACTTCTTCTCCACCTGTATAGACCTCATTGCTGAAGATGCGCATAAATAGATTTTAATGTGGTTGTGTTCTGATTATTAATAGTTCTAATTATCGTTGTTCTTATCGTTTTGATGGAAAACTTGAAAGTTTTGATTGAAGAAACATGAAAACAGTATTGGGCCAGTTTGTCCCATCTTAAAAATAATCGCATATCAGTCCCACCATACGAAACAAACCCTAATAACGCTCTTTCCTTAACAATCTACTCGGGGTATCATAAAAACCATAGAGAGGGAACAACATAAAGAAATTTGACGGTTTAGGAAGTTTCGTTAATCATTCTTAAGTTTCTTAATTTCTTAAGTTAGTTAATCATTCTTAAGTTTCGTTCAAGAAAAAGTTATTTTGCATTGTTAATAACTGCATAACTTGGCATAATTTGGACATTCATAATTCAATCGTCATAGAGGTCTTTTGGCATAATGGCCATTTGGCATGGATTAGCGGACAGTTGGAGGAAGATTATTTGGAATGAAAATCTTTACACTAACGTTTCATTGCACAAATTTGGCATCATGACCGTTTGGCATAAATACCAGGAAATGAGATCAATTTTTAAGCAATTAACCGAGTCCATTTAATATTATGGTTTTGACACATAAATTTAAATTTTTGAGAAAAATAAATTTTTTAATATAAAAATTACATTATAGATTGCCAAATAATTTAAGAAAATTGTAAAGAACAGCCTTATTAATGAAGAATGGAGATTACAATACCTCCCATATTGGCCTATAAGTGACAATTTCGTTTGAGCCGGTTCGATTGAATTATGCCAAACATAACTAAGCAATACATACTTTTAGTCAGAAATTCACTGTTCAACGGCAGAGAAGAAAACATTTGATTTTCAAATTTCAATTGTAACCCTGATGCTATTTGTTGAAAAGCAGCTCATTTAAAAGGAGAGGATATTACTATGGATAAAAGTCTATGCCAAATGGTCATTATGCCAAATGACCACTTGAACTCTATGTTATTTCAGGAGTGTTAAGGCAAATGGTCATTATGCCAAACGACATTATGCTAACTGACCATTTAGCTTAAGTTATTGTTATGCCAAATGACTTTATGCTAAAAGACTTTATGCCAAACGACCTTATGCCATATGGGCTTCCCCCGTTGGGAAGGGATGAATCGCTTGAAATACCGTACCCGAATTTATCATTAGATAAAGATCCGTCGGTGTACACATGGTAATGGTAGGGATATTTACCGTTGCGGAGTTTGATGAGGTTGGCTTGGATTTTTAAAGGGGGATCTCCGGCTCTGACTATTTGGAGTAAGGAAAGATCAATTGGTGGTGAGGGTTGGTTCCAAGGTCTGATTTGGAAGGCTGTTTGGGGAGTATGATTTGTAAGGGAATGAAAAATGGAAGAAGCTCTATGGATTAATGGGACATTTTTATTGCGGTTAAGACTAAACCACCTGGTGGCTATAGTCACTAGAATGTTTGCAAGGAGGTAGTCATAAGGGAGTTGGCCACATTCGGCCATTATGGAAAGGATATGACTGGTAACGAAGGCACCGGAGGAATATAGGAAAGCTTTGTTGTAAAAGGAGCGGAGTTTTTGGTGGATTTTATCATCACCTCGGCTATAGAGGCCCACGCCATAAAACGTTTTAGGTATCAACCAGCTGTTGACCACATGTGCAATTGTTTTCCTGTGGGCACTCGGTAACCTGGTACCAATAGCCATGATGACATTTATTTGCTTATCGGTGGTTTTACGGATGTACTCTGCATGAATACGAAAACTGAGGGTTCGGTCAAGGAATATGCCAAGGATTTTGACGGATTTTTGGGATTTTATTATGTTCTGGTTAAGGGTGATTTCAGGAAGCTTGGAAAGTTTTTTAGTGGTATAACTGATATGAAGGAGTTGGGATTTTTCGGGGGATATGGAAAAGCCATGTTCATCAGCCCAGTTTGAGACGCTATTGACTGCAGATACGATTATTTTTCGATTGATGGATTTATAGCTATGGAATGTTATGATAATGATGTCGTCGGAGTATACTAAAATATGGGTGTCTGGAGGAATATGTTTGAACAGGGATTGCATACAGATGAGGAAAATGGTTGGAGCAATAACAGAGCCTGGAGGGATACCGTTTTCTTGGTATCTCACTTCCGAGCGGCTGTTGCCGATGTTGACTCGGAATCTCCTGTCCTCCAAGAAGCTTTGGACGTAACAACCCATGCGACCCTTGATTCCCCATTTCTCGAGAGATTTGAGGATGGGAAAACGCCACGCACGGTCATAGGCCTTAGACAGATTAAGAGAAATCTAGTCACCATGCATGCCTTCGTCAAGGTGTGAGGAAATTATATGTTCCAGTTCGGTAAAGTAGTCATCGGTACTATTGTCTGGACGGAAAGCGAACTGTCTATTATCAAGTAAGTCTTGAGAGTTGAGAAGGGTCATTAGACGTCGGTTGCCGGTTGACAAAAATGTCGTTGGTTCGAGTACCACTGTACACATGCCCTTTTCGCTCAATTTTCCTAAAACATCTGTCATACTTCCAAGCCTGCCGCACACTAGCGGAACTATCAAAACTTTCTCTTCATATCTTTCATTCTAGCCAAAAAACATTGTTGTTCACTCTTGGTGCCTCATGGTGATGAGCGAACATCTCCTTCTACATCAAGTTTATATTTCCATCTGGGACAGCAGGATGTAACAGGAAGTGCTCGATTCAGAGAGATGGCAATTGGAAGATGATCGCTACCGCATCAGTCACCATGTACGTTCCAGAACAGTTGAGGGCTTCCCGAGTAAAGTCTAACATCATAAAGATAGTAATTCGAAACCTTATTCTGATATCAACATCAAATTAAAATCAAAATTTGATTTCTCTGCACAATTTTCAAATTCTATATCACATTTAGTTTTCATTTTGCTGTAATCTTCCGTTCACTTTTTTTTGAGAAAGGTCGCTTTGTTTTCATTGTCTTGAAAGATTATCAACTAAAATACTTATTTTGCTATCAACAGGAAAACATGTATAGCATATAGGATCAGTTCAGCATATAGTCACAGGTATGAATTTTTGCTATACATTTTGATCTTTTGACCGTTAAAACGACTAAAACGACAGCAACCTGAATAATCGGCAATTTCAGAACATCATGTTGAGTTTTCAATTTGATCTCAATCTTTTTTCGGGTTAGGTTATGGGAGCAGATGGATAGGTCGAGAGCGGAGGATTTGCCGGACGAACGATTAATTCTGGTGTGGGTTTTATTATTTAATAGGGAGAAGCCAAATTTATCAATGATTTGTTCTATTATCAAACCCCGGGGATCTTGAAAAGAGCCACCCCAGAGGTGGGAGTGACCGTTAAAGTCGCCCATCAAAAGAACTGGGGATGATACTTGATTGGCTAGTTTGGTTAGGGGGGACTTTAAATTTGAATTTATTTGACGATCTGGGGATATGTAGATGGATATTAGGGTAGTTTTTATCGGGAAATCAATTTCAACGGCAACTGTTATTAGAGGTGAGGAAAGGTTAATTCTACGGTGGGGAATATCACTTTTAACTGCCATTGCAGCCCCAGTTTTCATGGGATTATCGGGATTTTCACATAGGTAGAGTTCGTAATTCTTAATAATGTTTGAATAGGTTTTAGATTTAGGAATGAAAGTTTCTTGTAAGGCGAGTGCTATTGGGTTGTATTGGGCAATTAGGAGTTGTAATTTTGAGAGTCTTCCTTTGAGACCTAATAAATTCCTCTGTAAGGCAATGCAAAGATGAGAGGAGGGCTGGTTCCGAGGAGTCTGAGTCGGGTTTAAACCGTTGGCCATTTTTCGATTGAGCGCTGGGAGGGTCAGTACGGGAGGAATCCTGAGCAGTTCCTGCACCGGGCCACTTCCTTACAACGGAACTTAGTATGTTCGCATGCGTAGCATCGATAACACAGCATTGGATCCGGAATGTAGATTCTAGTGCGAATTCGTAGGGGGCAACTTTAACATTTTTTTTTTCCTCTGTTCGGGACATAAACCACTGAGACCAGTAATTGATCTATTGTAGTATATCCCGTGTCCTTTGTTTAGTGCATGTCGATTAACCTCATCACTATTGAGAAATGACGAGGTATTCGGTGTTGTTACAGTTGTCATTGTTTGTTTTGTTGGCAATGAATCAAATTTTATTGAAAGTTTCCGCTATTTAAACCCTTTGAGGAGTGAGAGCACTCTTCAAAGGCGCGCCCCTTTATCAGTCAAAATCAGATTTATTGCAAACAAAACAAACTATGACTCCGATACTGACCATGCAGCAGAACCCTAGTCATAACCAATTCAAACTATAGAACATCAAATAGACAATGAGAATTCACATAAATGAAGACTAACCATGTTTTACTTATTCTATGCTCATCCTCGCACAATTGCAAAACGAGTATTGTCACTTTTCATAAGACATAAAATGTAACAAGGACTAAAATATGTTCCTTTGGCTACAAATAACAAATATGTTCCCTAGTTTGAATTAATTCAGACTAGGGTTCGGTGGTAGATCTGATACCCCGTAACGCACCACGAAAAGGTGATCTACCAGCGTTACGGGTCAACTTTAACATACTCCGGAACAGCAGTTCCGTTAATGGTCAGGATGATAGATGGAGTGTTGATCGCTTTTTCGTCTTGCATGCGAGTGATCCGTTTTACACCAATAACCCCTTCAGCCGACATCCATTCAAGCAGCTCCTGTTCCGATTTCTTTTGGATCTCCCAGCACGAGATCACACAGCGCCGTTTGTTGAAGATGGGGTGAAGTTCCACCACCACTGCCGTGCCGTGCTATCGAACGTTTTTATATTGAGGAGCTTTGTCACCTGTCGCGCTATTGTAGTATATCCCGTATCCTTTGTTTAGTGCATGTCGAGTTACCTCATCACTATTGAGAAATGATGAAGTATTCAGTGTTGTTACAGTTGTCATTGTTTGTTGTAGGCAATGAATTAAGTGTTATTGAAAGTTTCCGCTATTTAAACATTTTGAGGAGTGAGAGCACTCTTCAAATGCGCGCCCCTTTATCAGTCAAAACCGAATTCATTGCAAACAAAACAAACAATGACTCCAATATTCATCATGCATCAGAACCCTAATCCTAACCACTTCAAACTATCAAATATCAAATAAAATAAGAATATCAAATAGCAAATGAGAATTCACAAAAATGAAGACTAACAATGTTTTCCTTATTCCAAGCTCATCCTCGGTGGACGAATCCGAGTATTGTCGCTTTTCCTAAGACATAAAATATAATAAGGACTATTATACGTTCCTTTGACTACAAAAAACAAATATGTTCCCTAGTTCAGACTAGGGGTGGTAGATCTAATACCTCGTAACGCACCACGAAAAGGTGATCTACCAGCGTTACGGGTTAATCTCTATACAGATAAAAAGAAACACTGAATTTTCTGCGTTATCTAATGTACATAAAGGGAATGCTCGATTTGGCAGAAAATAATGGGATATTTCATGTAAATTTAAGCCAGATAACGCCTGAATCAAGCCTGTTGTATGAAAGATTGTAAACAATATTGTTGTTTACGCTCGTTTGACTTGGAATTACACGAGGGGGAATTTTACGCGCTTACTAAAATTTTTTTTTTCTGTGTATGAAAGGTATTTTTTCTTTTTTCCATATCTTAAGTACAAAAAAATATTTGAGAGAACCATTTATAGGAGATTCACCCTTCTTTTAAAGATGAACTGTTCTTTCAAACACATTGGTCTATCCACCTCAGGCAAATATTTGCTCATTATACAAACAGTGTACTATTTGTCTCTTTTCTTTTATTGATGATCTTATATTATGGTAAGGATTATTGCGTTTGTTTAGTTCCACCGAATGCCACGTGGTCTATTGGCATCTCGGTTATAATGTTTAAGAATATTTTAAATGAAGTGACTAAAATTTATCCACCAGAGTTGTGGGCTAGCGAGGAAGCAACACTCAACGGCACTCCTCGTACATCAAACGCCCTTGAGGGTTGGCACAACAAATTCAACCGTTTGTTTAAAGGACAGAACCCTTACACACTTAGAAAATTTTACAGTATTCGGTAATTTTTTACCGAACTTTCAACAGCTGAACGGTTCGGTAATCCCATTTAACGGATTTCGGTAAAATTTGAAGTTCCGGTAATTTTTTTACCGTAATACTGTAAAATCTCACCGAAATCCGGTAAATCGGATTACCGAACGTTATGCTGTTGAAAGTTCGGTAAAAAATTACCGAATACTGTAAAATTTTCTAAGTGTGTAACTTTCTACAGTGTACTAAAATCGTTTAAAGAAGAAGAACGCAACACATCTGCAGTATACTTGCGATGCCTATTAAGAAGACGGAAAGGACGGAGAAAAGGCTGCCAAAAGCCATAAAAGCCTATCTCGAAAGTGACCTTTCACTATTTGACCATGTACAAGCATTGGAACTAATTTTACAGAATAAATAAAGTTTTGTTTTTTATCTTGTTTCCAATAAATTTCAATACATAAGAATATAGATATACTTAAAAGTCACATTTTATTGTTTCATCAGTTGAAGATTTGAGAAAAAACAAGAAAATTAACTTTTCCTGGAAATGGTGCTTTCCGGGAAATGATTTTCCGGGAATTGATACATTCCGAGAATTGTCATTCCGGGAAATGACAACAAAGACGTAATTTTGCGTCAAAAAGCTTCTTCACTTTCTAAACAGAACGCGACTGAACTTCTGGTGTACCGTCAGAATTTCAATCGAATGAAAAATCTAAAAAACTTTGATCGTCTTCTAAGGCTTTGTGCACAAATTACGTAACGCAAAAAAGCGGGATTTTGGACCCCCTCCCTCCCCTATGTAACAATAAGTAACACGTGACCAGACCCCCCCTTAAATTACGCAGCGCTCACGCCCCCCCCCCCCCCTATTTCTCAATTGTGATAAAATCATCACAAAAACTGTTATTGTTGTTGTTTTTATGTTTAATTTTCATTTGAGTAACTTGAAATTAGTAAAGATTGCTAACATTAGTCAATTAATTTCATTTAAGTAACTTTAAGCTATTAAAAAGATTACGAAAAACATTGCACTAATTGTACTGCATTTATTCAGGTTACTGGATTTTCTTAATAGTACGTTCACACTACAGCTTATATTACGTGATATAGAGTATCTTGATATCAAATGAAATGTACATTATTTCCAGTGAAAACTAAATGTATAGTTGCTGATATCAAGATACTCTATATCACGTAATATAAGCAGTAGTGCGAAAGTACTATAAAACTGTTAAAAATATTTGTTCAGCAACTTTACTAAAACGTCTTAAATTATTTAAAGTATTACAAACAAGTTCAAAGTTTTATTCATATAACATAATTCTAGCCCAATCAATTTTCCGTTTGATCCGAAACATAGAACAACAGACGCCGTAACAAGTGCACTTGATGTAGGCTACACGCAGAGAAATATTGGGTGATTGAACGCACATTTCTTGTGTATCAAATCAAACCACACTTTGTCTTAGTTTAATGCAATCATATATTTGAAACACCAAAATTTTTTATCGAATCCAATATTGTTAGTCAACTAATATTTCTAACAGAAATCATTATTGATTCAACAAAATAATTTTGTAGAATAAACAATCAACAACAAATTTAACTTAATTTCTTATTATTTCAATGGTTCTAATATAAAAAACAATATTTTGTTTTTCAATTCAACCGCTTTGGTCGAATCAATGCAAAGGTGCATTGTTTCCGAAAATCTTATGTTTTGATTCAACAAGAAATGCTTTTTTTTTCAATAAAAGCCTCCATTGGAGCGCTTTAAGAACCAAAATAATCATAATCAAAAATAAAATCGGTATTGTTTGAATAAATTAAAATCATAGGTAAGCCGTGTTGAATTTATACAGAACAATATATTTCTCACCGTGCATATGTACGATGTATGGAAAATTGCACCAATTGTTGATTCAAATCGTCATAAGATACCTTTCATTTAGTAGATCACATTCATCGAAGCTTTAGAATTTTGTTGGAAATCAATAGCTACACTTAATCCATTTTTCTTAAAACTTCAGATTTTTGCACCACTTGGCCATAAATGTGTTTTTATTATCGCCACACCCATAAGGAACACATGTGATTGGCCATCAAAGGAACCAAAATTTGAAACTATGGCGATAATTGGTGCAGTGTTCCAGTTATGGCAAACGTGGCAAAGTTTTGGATCAGTTTCGAAATATTTCCTTCAAAATATGGATTGAAAGCTTTCATTTGACGTATTGAACGTGGGGTTTTCCCAGAATTTTCAAACATAGTTCTTAACTAGTATAAATTAACCCTTTTCTACTTGCTACTTCCTACTTTGCTTGGCACACAGGCAATTTTAATAATGCAAATTGGTTATTCACTTTTGATTTTTTATTTCAAATTGGTTATTTTATTACGTAACGATTTTAAAACCCCCCCTCCCCCATATGTCACAATAAGTAACGGTTGCTCAACCATCCTCCCTCCCCTTCATGCGTTACGTAATTTGTGCACAAAGCCTAATTAAAAATAAGCAGCACGGTTTCTTCAAAGGCCGCTCAGCTATTACAATTTTTTGAGAATTTGTGCATACGCTTAACACTGGCTTCAGTAAAGCATTTAATGGAATCGACATACCATTATTACTCTTCAAATTACAAAAAAAAAAGAAATCGAGCCTTGGCTTTTTCCTAACCTTACAGAACACATTTCAGTAACTTGTGGAGCAATTATAATCCTCACCACCGGCCCACCACACCCGGCGAAGCACCAGATCCCACCGGGAAGCAGCTTTATTGTTTTTTTCTTTCTGTGGTCAAATGACCACTCACGCCGCCGAGGTGATACGGCAAATATGGTGAACTAATAGTATGGAAGTTTTAATTATTTATCTATGAACAGACGGTGGATATCTTTTGAATCACATCACAATATAAATAACTGAAAACTACGATACAAGTATGACTTTTTTTTCTGCATTTTCGGTAACAAATATTCTATTAACGGATTCCTGAGGACACAGCTATGCCAAATAGCCAAAGTTTTAGAAAACAATGATTTACTTACTTTTATTCAAAAACGTCATAATGATGTCGCTTTGATCAATTGCATAGTAATCTGCGTCGGAAAATAAAACATCCCTGTTATTGGCGCTCCGAATACGGCGGGGATGGAAACTGTTGATATCTGCCGATATTTGGTCATACACATTTAAAAGAAATTGAGGTGCTGATTTGCTGAAAAAAAAGAGAAATATATTTGTTAGCCTGGCAATAATTAATGGTATTTGACACCCCTAGCCTACGCATCAATCAGGGTTGCGGCTTATCATTTTTGACTCAGGCATATTCATTTGCCAATATCTCCTTTCAGAGGGTCAATTTCAAAATATGATGTATGATGAACTTGTGGTGCATGAGTAGACCTACGACTTTGTGTAACAGTACATTGCTCTAACTCCTATATCTTCGACATGAGAGCGTATATTCACAGTGATCTTCATGTTGATATTCGCGTGATCTTCACCGCGAATATCATCGCGAAGATCACTGCGAATATATGCTCTTATTCCTCAGATATAAGAGATAGAGCTATGTAATGTTGAACAAAGTTGTAGTTCTACTCAAGCACCATAAGTTCATCATACATCATATTTTGAAATTGAGCTTCTGAGAAGAGCTATCGGCAAATGAATATGGACAAGTCAAAAATGATAAGCCGCAACCTTGGCATCAATGCACATCAAAACAATAATAACTTTTGTTTGACATACGATAGAGACAATTTGGTGCAAAAGCACACCAAAAGTTGTAACTTATATTGTTCTAGAATCACTAGGAAGACAACTTTGTTGAAAAATTTTAAATAAAAAAATTACAGCAACATAACTTATTTTTATAGGGTCACCCTAAGCCACACAGGTACAAATGCTCTAATTCAGTCATATCAAAAGGTACAGAAAAAATATTTAATCAAAGCTGTTTAAAGTTGATCAATCTACAACTTTAACAAAGAATATATGTCTTTATTTCTGCAAATAACAAAGTTAGATTTTCAATTTCTCTGAAAATAAGGACCACCCTAGTTTTCATTCACACACCAAAAGATGCGCCTTGTTAATAGAAACAACTTTTTAGATGACAATTTTGCTCCAAAACTTCAAACTTAGGCTGAAAATGTATCTTTCCAGCTAAATTCGCATTCTGGACCACTGTGCAATGCGAGCGAAGTGAAAAACAGAAATGATAATATCATGTGTCCCATCTATGATTTTTTCCCCAATATAATCAACATATGAAATCTATTTGTAACCACACATACTTTCCATATGTACACATAACCACTATGTGTGGCCATACATACTTTTCATTTAGCTTTAGCTAGATTAGCTTTACTTGACTGACTGCACGTATCGATGGTTGCTACTCCGTGATTGATCAGAATGAGTGAAATTGCACAATGAATCAACTGAATGGGGCTGGGAGTAACCGACCATTCTCACTGTACACGTTTCAGTGACTCAATTTCTTTATTAATCAATAACGGCGCCGGCCACGTCCTTGCAATCAGTTGGGAATAGGGAAGGAAAGTTAGTGTGACCTTTGCTGATTAGGGACCGTGTTTACCTCTGCATTCCCACAAAGGTCACAGGAAGGAGGTTTTTCTATGTTAGTAGAGTAGGGCTCGATGGATCAGGATTCACCTTGATAAGTGATGTGATCATATATATATACTATGCATTATAAAATTAAATGAACATTCACACATACATACACATGTATACATACACATGTATACATACACAAACATACACATACACTCAGTAGCAAAAAAAGCCGAGCAAAACTCTGCCCCCAAAAACCACGCTGTTCAACCCCCTGTCTCCTCGTCAACCATCAATACTTCCAAACGAAAATCTGACAATCCAATAACCAATGTATAGACCCTATGCGATCAAAACCTCATGCCGACAAAACTTACAGACCCGAAGCTACGTGAAAATACGTGAAAAAAATACGTGAAAAAAACCATTCCTGGACACAGCAACCCCAAAAGTCCGCACCTCTGTGAAGGACCCAGGTAGCACACTAAAAACCTCTCCACAGCCTACAAAAATACAGAAAACAATGTGGACAAAACTTGAACTACCTCCACAAAGCGGTCCGGACCACAGCTGGCGTCAAAGTTGACACACCAACACGAGCACCTACCCCCCCCCCCCCCCCCACCCGATACTGACCCCGCCGAAACATAGGTGCAAAAAAAAAGCCGAGGTGAATTCATCTTATTAATACACATGATTTGTTACGCGTGAAATATCCCAAACAACTAGTGTAACCCACGAAGAACTTTGAAAATATGGCATTCAGTATGAATTGGTTTGTGAAAACTACGTATACAGTGTTATACAGTATTATTAATAAAACTCACCTCGGCTTCCTCCCCGCACCGACACCTCAGTAAGGTCAGCATCGGGTGAAAAAGGGAAATGCCCACGTTGGTTCGTCAACCCCGACGCAGCTGCAGTCCAAACCACCCTATGGAAACAGTTCAAATCCCGCCCACACAATCCTCTGTACCCCTACAAGCCCCGAAGAAACCTCCTATATGCCACCCAAACCCCTCACAGAAACACGGACCCCCGAAATCTTCACGTCCAAAATGACTCCCCTCACACATGCCACGACAACCCCAAATCCATAAACCCTATCAACATGAAACCCTGATCACACCAGGTTCACACACTTTGCATAATGCTGTCAAACCTTCATCCAAAAACACCGACAATTGACAAAGTTACAGGAGGCCGAACACGGAGTCTTCCGCCAACAAAACCCCGCTCGGCCTCTCCCATGCCACTGAGTGTACATACACATACATACACATACATATACATACATATCGAAACAAAAAATATTTGAATGGGACACAAAAGGAGAAAATGGAGCTCACCCGGGTTTCCAGAACATTCCATTGCTGTGGTTGTAACATCGAGCAACCAGAGCAAGTCCGCGTACCCTCCAGATAACATTCTGTTCTTAAGGACATACACGATGGAATCTCCTTATGGCAGGAGCGATGGCTTCGTCATCCACACATGCACACTATGGGTTTGCTCAGCAAAATATGCCAAATTAATCCACTTACCTGCAGTGAATCATTGCCATACTGCTAATAGGACAGCAGAACACAATATTCAATCAGTTCACATTGTTTATATCACTGAAAACACTCTGATTTGATCAACTAGTGCTCATTTCCACAGAGCAGGTAATTTTTCGTCGTCTTTGTTTACCTTTTTAAACCCAGTATCTGCCTATTATTTTTTCTCAAAAAACTGTATTTCCACTTCCCGTAGCCAACTGAACACTATTAACTTTCACTGAGAGATTAATTATCATCGCGCTCTTGAAAACATTGGACGAAAAATCTGTTTAATTTACGAGAATGGTGCAAAAATTCAGTAGCCGGTCTCAAAACTGCGCGTTTTGCTTTTTTCTAATTTATACTCAGATGTGCGTAGCGTAGCAGAGCGCAGTGTTGTCAGCAACTGTTTGCGCGAGTGTGCTGGACTGATAAAAGTTTTGATTAACGAAGTAAAAAATGCCACGTCTTACTAAAAGAAGAAAAGCGGCTTTTTTGCGTGAACGGGCTAAACAAGTGATAAAAAGTGCTGTTGATCACTTATCGTGGACATTCGAAAACCCGTGGAATAGTGGTTTTACTTCACCGTCAACTGATGCTGAATTTTATCGAAAAATTAGTTCCGGAGAAGAATCTGTCGGCGAATCTTCCAACTTTACAAATGACTTTCCTATACCAGGCTCAAATGATACTGGTTTTGAAAATCCCGGTCATACTTCCGAATCCGATGGTGAGTGTGTTTTTGATTTGCTTTGCAATTGCTTGTTAGATGTACTGTAATCCACAAAGAAAAATTAAAATTACTGGCAACCATGACTGTTTTCTTAATGATGCACCAATACCATAGACTAACTCTAAGACCAGTAGGTCCCATACAAAAACGATTTTTTTCTTGGCTCAGTCAGTACTAGAACATCGTCCCAAGCTCGGTCCCAAGCTCAATAATGCACCCCTTATAATGAACTCACATGAACACACTCTCAAATACTCTGTCAAAGTAACACAGCAAATCAAAACAAAGGCGCAAATATGTATAACAAGGTGCTGGCTTCAAGGTGTAATTCGGACCAAGGGGTTCTACAACAGTGAACCAATTTCAAATCGCTAGTTACATATTGATTGTTGCCAATACTATCATATGAGAGCAAAAAAGTGTTTGCACTACAACATGCATGTTCAATACTAAGGCCGTTCCCAACGCTGAGTTTTATGTTTGTTGCAAACTGCTTGCCAGTTTTAAATTTTGAAACTGTCAAATTAAAACAAAAACACGTTAATCACAATGCCATGTTTTAAAAATATTGGTCGATCTTAATTTCGCGTTAAAAAATCACTTGCAAAACAAACTATAAACCGCTAATTTGACAGTCATCAGTCATAACCGCTGCCACAACTACAAAGAAACCCAGTTTTAAACAATGTTGCATCCGGGTTTCAAATCGCGTTGAAAATAAAACAGAGCTGTCGAGCAGTTGTAAATCTGTTGCAAAAATTTGCTCGAAAAGTAGAACTGCAACAAATCATTGGGAATGGCTTGTTTCAGTTCTAGTTGTAAACTAAAACAGCCCATACAAAGTAGAACAGCGTTGGGAACGGCCTAAGGATTCAAGGGAGTTTCACCAGAGGACTGAAGCAGGCGTTAGTTCTTGAAGCCAGCTCCTTTTGGTGTGGCGCTAGTGACGATTTGAACATGTTAAGCTCGGTTCACAGTGGATTATAATTCCTTATAATATTTCTTCTACCAACCTACTAGTATCGGTAATGTAGATAGAACATTATCATACCTGACTGATAAACAATGAAAAAATACTATCGTTGTGATAATCACTAAACAAATGAACGAAAATTACGCCAACTTCCACCGCGTATAATGTGTTTGCTGCCTACAGCCTTCAAGAAAGCCGAGCTGTCAAATTAGCACCATACCAACAATCAATATGTAACTAGTGATTTGAAATTGGTTCACTGTTGTAGAACCCCTTGGTCCGAATTACACCTAGAAGCCAGCACCTTGTTATACATATTTGCGCCTTTGTTTTGATTTGCTGTGTTATTTTGACAGAGTATTTGAGAGTGTGTTCATGTGAGTTCATTATAAGGGGTGCATTATTGAGCTTGGGACCGAGCTTGGGACGATGTTCTAGTACTGACTGAGCTAAGAAAAAAATCGTTTTTGTATGGGACCTACTGGTCTTAGAGTTAGTCTATGACCATACGCAGCACCAAATTTTCGGCTTCACGATTGTTGTTCGTGGATGACAGCCGCTTCAGTCCTGTGAGTTTCACCTTAAGGAGATGGTCGACCATGAACGCTCCACGACCATTAACCAAACATCTCCGAGTGACGCGGGTGAACTCGAGCTCCTCCTGTCGCCGCAAGGCTGTATGTTCGGGGTTCCGTCTGCACCGGGGACACTTTGTTTTTACACCAGTCGAAAGCCTCGTGTTGGACCGCAATCAACTCTTTAGTGACCGAATCATTATCAAGATGAAAAGTTCAACACTACACAATAATTTCCACTAAATATCTAATTTTCTTCTAAATTTGCAGATAAAACAAGCAGCGAAGCACAAACACCTATGTGTGGCCATACATACTTTTCATTTATCACATAAACTTCTTTTTTTAACTTACTTGTTTATTTGTGAGGCTCAAGTGCCATAAGCATCACGGAGCCGAGTTCATTTTCATTTTTATAATGACAATAACTTACTAACTATGTTAATTCGACACAAATTTTTCATTAGGGCCTAACTGACAAACGTAAACAATGGCTTCTTCCTTAAATTTCTCGTTATTGAAAACTCGCGTAATCAATCCACCACGATCATTTCGAAAAGGAAGTGTTCACCTATCCGATAGAATTGGAGGCTTACATGGGTAGCTTTTGTGCCACGAGAAATATACGGAAGAAGCTATTGTTTACGTTTGTCAGTTAGGCCCTAATGAAAATTTTGTGTCGAATTTTGGTAAGCCGAAAAACTCGCGGCTTGGTCGAGGTCAGGGATTACACTGATTCGGGTAGGAATGGGGAAGTAGGAATCTTAACGTTAGCTTTCAATAGCAGGTTGTCGATGCGAAATTGTTACTGTTGGTCTGGCGTAGATGTTGCCTTGTGTTAAGCTGTAACGATACAACAGAAGCGGTATTACGGAGGAAGGGACGAGGTGGACATGTTAAAACGACAGATAAGAGGATCAAACGAAAACATCTATTTGTTTCAAGAACTTGTAAATTAGCCCAGGGCTGGTAGCGGATTTATGGATAAGTAATAGTGACTTTAGTGACTAAAATAATAAAAATAGTGACCGAATAGTAACCAAAAAGTGACCAAATAGTGACTAAAAAGTGATTTCCAAATTTTATTACATTTTTAATTTTTATACATTTGCTGTCTAAGTACAGTAAAAATGAACTAAGTGATCACCCCCGTTTGCAAAAATGTAATTTTTTTCTCTGCAGGGCCCCCTGCACTTGGTTCGCAGCTCGTTTTTGCAAAGACAGGTCTATACGCACGGTTGAAAGCATGGCCTGTGCTAGAATTACTTCTGACATGTCTTGCTTCTCAATTCCTTTTATGAGCCGTTGCCATGTGAAGCTGTTTTCACCACCTTAATCACCTGAGGATATTTAGGCTCACCTACAGCCGTTTTCTTAGTAAACAACTGGTTCCAAGACTCCCCAATTCGGTACTATGTACTCAAGGTCAGCACCTAGCATTTTAACAAGTTCCATTCGTCAATAAGAAGTTCATAGTTGACCTGAATCGGAAGTAACTTGGTGATTTTTATAACATACTTGGAGCTTTTACTGCATGTAACGGCTGGTGACGACCTAGAACATCCTGAATATGAAGAAGTTCAGGAAGGCATTTATTTTTTGCCTTATTAAAAGTGTAAGGCGTTGTTCTAGAATGTTATAATATGCATACGTATAAATTTGTAAGAAAATAAAATTTTAAAAAAATGTTCTACACAATTTTCCACAATGTAGAAAATTGCTTGGAAAAGCCGGAAAAACAATTTTCTATTCATATTCATATTAGATTTCATATAAATCATATTCATAATCTTTCAATGGTAGAATTCTGACGATGGACTTCCCAAGTACACACAAAACATCTTTAATATTCAACACTTAGTTTTCATGTTTCATTTTAGTAAATCTACAATAACAAAAAGCATACTTGGTTACAGCAGAGTTAATTTCACGCATACGATATACAAGATATGTCATTGGTGTTGCTCAAATGGTTTGCCAAGACCATTCAAAACAAACATTGGAGTAAGTCGAGACTATAGACACTCAAGTACTTGAGTGTCTATAGTCGAGACCGGTTTGCCTTTGTTAACTTACAGCTCAGTAAACAAAACCATGACGTTGCATATTAAATACTTTCCAGTATATGTGATGTTTATTATAAATTTATTTTTATAATGTCTTGAGAACTAAGGGTTCGTATTAAAACTATAATATATTTCTTTAGTTAATCACTTTGATGTAGATAGGCTCCGTCACTGTGTACGGCTCAGACTAGACTGAAACTTTATTCTTTTCTTCGTTTATACACAGCTTACAGGTAGAAGGTAAGAATTGGTCTGTATATAAATGTATAGTTCAGTTTAGTACAATCGATATAATAGAGATATAATAATTCTTCGTCATTTAGACAATTCTAACAGGAATTGATAGCAAAATGTCAAAATCAGATAGCACTACGTGCTCTTCATTATTGTTTATAATAGCATTTAAATGTTGAAAATCTCTTAAAACAACACTAACTATGCTCAGAAGAAAAATTTTCTTAACCTTGATTGATTTTTCGCAACATCGAACGATTCTCTATATGGCTTCTTTCGACAATTTTTCTCTTCCTAAATTGATGATCAACCGAATGTTTAACGACATCTTCAATCGGCCCGGATTCAAAGACAGGTTTCTCAACCGTTACTATTCCAGGATCAGCAACGTGATTATTATTGTCCCCGGGAAATCCCATGAAGTCTGGTTCCTCATCCATGGACACTCGTCTGGTCTTGCTCGACTTAGTGACTATCATCTTAGCCTTTCGATTTGATTGTATCAACATCTTTAGCTGATGTCTGTGCGCCGTCAGTACATGTGAACCCAAGGCAATCTGGAAAATATTGATAGAAAATCTTTCAACGAATTTTGCTTCTAACTTCTTTGGGTACATCTTTTTTGTTGAAATTTTTATATAACAGCTTATCCCCTGCCTTTTACTTGTCAAGATCATGTGGAACGATGTACTCTGAACATTCTAAGTTGTTGTTTTCAAGAGGAGTTTTCTCCAAAAAGTGTTTAAAGGTTTTCTTTGGGTTTATTAAGTCCAGTAGCATTTTAGGTTTAAAGCTGAGCACTTTTTCAGAGGGAAATATTCCTTCCTCACTGAGACAACTATTTTTATAGTTGATGAGGAAGAGGTTTTACTTATCTTCTAAATCTAATGCTCTGGTTTGATAATCAATTAAAAACTTTTTAAGAACATCGTTAACTACTCGTACCATTCTTTTTGCTTGGCCATTACTGGCCGGATTGTATGGAGGGCTTTTGAGTACCATGACCCCTTGATGTTTTTAAAAAATTCTTGGGAGTTGAACGGTGGTCCTCCATCTGTAACCACAACATCTGGAAGACCAAACCTTGCAAAAAATGATCCAATTTTTTTACCTCATCCATTCAACTTCTAACCACTTTGAATGACTATCAACAATGAGAATGAAAGTTTTACCCTCATATAAAAAAATCGGCGTGTGCTCGACTAAAAGGTCGTGTAGTCGGTACCCAAGATCCGGACAATTTCGGTTTGGGTACACTTTCCATTCTTACACAAGATTCACAATGTTTTACATATGCTTCTATGTCTGCGTTCATACCTTGCCAGTATGGTTGGTGTTGAAATTCAATCGAAAGTTGTTTATTTTGCACTGTCTCGATCGGAGAATTTCTCGCGTACGAATTGCTTTTTTGCGTTATTTTTTGTGGTTTACCGTCTAATAAGCACTCCGTTTATCTGTTGATAGTGAAGTTCGCTGTAAAAATCCTGTTTTTGTGCATATTTTGTGTTGTGAAAATATTGAAATATCAATCCATTATTCAGACTGCGGTGTTGTGGTGTTGTTGCACACTAGCACAATTGATTGCAGAATCCACCTCCATCGCATACACGCTGAAGATCTACACAGAGAAAAAAATAATTAAGTGAATAATTTCTCCAGCGGCTAGTCTACACGGAGTGAAAAAAAAATCAATAGTGAGAAGATAAGTTCACTGTGAAAATCTTAATATTGGATTTATCATGAGTTCAGCTTGTGACAAGTGCGCTAAACCTGTCAAAGGAGACGACGTGTTCGTGTCTTGTATGGCCTTTTGTGACCGGATGATTCATCTGAAATGCTCTAGTATAAAGCTGAACAAAGCCTTCGTGAACGTAATCCATTCAAGCCCTAACTTGTTTTGGATGTGCGATGAGTGCGTTAAATTGATAAAATGTGCAAGCTTTAAATCAGCAATCTCGTCTTTCGGTAGGGTGATTAAATCTATTACTGAGAAACAGGAAATCGCGAATGCCGAAATCAGAAACGAAATGGCAAAGCAAGGTGAGCTAATTGCCCAGCTTTCAAAAAAAATCGGGCCATCCACTCCGGCAATTTTGGATCCCGGAAATCACTCTCGTCAACCTCCTTTAAAACGGCGTCGTGAAGACGGTTTATCAAGCAGTAGACCTCTTAATGGTGGTACTAAAGCGGTTACTGATTCCACAGTGCTTACCGTTCCTGAGCCTGTTGAGATGTTCTGGCTGTACTTATCTCGCATTCACCCTAGTGTGAAACCGGATGTTATCGAAAAACTTGTCAAAACGAGTGTGCAGAGTGAAGATTCGGTTAAGGTTGTTCCGCTTGTGAAAAGAGGATTCGACACGAGCCGTATGAACTTCATATCGTACAAAGTCGGAATGGACCCAAAACTACGCGAAGTCACACTGAATTCGGATTCATGGCCAAGAGGTATTCTGTTCCGTGAATTTGTAGATAATGGTCCAAAAAACTCATGGTTACCTCGTATGGATACGCCGTCCATCGTGATCTCTCCTCTGGGTTCGTCCCAATTTTCCACTCCGATCTCCGGACTGGATCCAGCATGCTGAGATCTGATTGTTTGTTGGATCATCGTAAACCAGAACGCACTGCCTGTCGCACTATGGGAAACCCTAAGCCACCTGACCCAGTCGCGTTTGGCGTTTGCTGTGTTCAAAATGACGTTGTTTTCTGCCTTCAGAGTCGTTCTGGTCCTGCGGTCGGGATTGGTAGTGGGGTTTCCCAACTACCACTTTCAGGCAAGTATGCTTCTGTTAGTATCAATTCTTTGCCTGATCTGCTTCCGTGTTCCAGCGCTGCCTCCAACACCAATTTCAACATTTCTATTGCTTCTGATCGGAGTGATCATACTAATGAAAATAGCCTTCATCGACCTTGTTCTACACCGGGACGCACACTTGCCTCATGCTCTAAGGAAGTCCCCATCCCTCTCAGTCGAGCCTCTCCCGCCAGCGATCAACAGCCGTCCCGGCCCTGCGTTTGAGTTGGGTGATGGGTGCTTCCGAACTTCTACTACAGACAAGTACTCTGTGGATTCGAACAATTCGTTGCCTGATTCGTTCGTCGTTTCCAGTTCATCTTTTAGCCAGCTTCGATCAACGTTTGCAAGCAGGATACCGGGACGCACAATTGCCGCTAGTCTTGAGGAAGCCCCTATTCCGCTCAACGCAGTCGAGCCCTACCTGCCAGCGACCAGCAGCCGTCCAGGTCCTGCGGTTGAGTTGGGAGACGGGGTCTTCCAAATTCCAAGCAACGGCAAGTATGGTCAACAAACGGACACTTCCCGCTCTGATAGTATTTCCTTTCCCAGTGCTACAAACCTTGAACGTCGGAATTCGGACCTTGTAATCTACTACCAGAATGTTGGCGGAATGAACGGCCTTATTGATGATTATCGGTTAGCGTTCATGGATCATTGCTACGACATTATAGCCTTAACAGAGACATGGCTGGATCCTAGGACTGTTTCTAGTTATGTTTTTGGAGATGGTTGCGAAGTTTTCCGCTGCGATCGGAACATAAACAACAGTAGGAAATTGACCGGTGGTGGTGTTCTCGTTGCAGTTAGTGTCAGGTTGAAAGCAAGTGCAGTTGAAGACGATTCCTGGATCACCGTAGAACAAGTTTGGGTAGCAATTCAGCTTAGAGGCCGTAATCTATTCCTTTGTGCGGTGTACATTCGTCCGGATCTAACTCGAGATTTAGACCTAATTGATGCTCACTGCCGATCTGTTTCTGCTATTTCGAATACGGTTGCCCTCCATGATGAAATGATTATTTTGGGAGACTTCAACCTAGCGGGCATTGCATGGACTCCAACTCACAGCGGCTTCCTCCGTCCCGACCATGAACGTTCCTCTTTCCACGCAGGGGCTATTCAGCTTCTGGGCAGCTACAGTACCGCAACTCTATCCCAAGTTAATAACGTAGTGAATGAGAATAATCGCTCTCTAGATATCTGCTTCGTGAGTGGCCGAGATATTGCTCCCTTCATCTCTACAGCTCCCGTGCCTCTAGTTAAGGATGTCCCTCACCATCCTTCTCTAATAACCCGTAACGCTGGTAGATCACCTTTTCGTGGTGCGTTACGGGGTATCAGATCTACCAGCGAACCCTAGTCCGAATTAATTCAAACTAGGGAACATATTTGTTTTTGTAGTCAAAGGAACGTATAATTGGCCTTATTACATTTTATGTCTTGTGAAAAGTGACAATACTCGGGTTGCGCCACCGAGGATGAGCTTGGAATAAAGAAAACATGGTTAGTCTTCATTTATGTGAATTCTTATTTTCTATTTGATGTTCTATAGTTTGAATTGGTTATGACTAGAGTTCTGATGCATGGTCACTATCGGAGGTATTGTTTGTTTTGTTTGCAATGAATCCGGTTTTGACTGATAAAGGGGCGCGCCTTTGAAGAGTGCTGTCGCTCACAAAGGGTTTAAACAGCTGAAACTTTCAATTAAACCTGATTCATTGCCAACAAAACAAACAATGACAACTGTAACAACACCGAATACTTCATCATTTCTCAATAGTGATGAAGTAACTCGACATGCACTAAACAAAGGCTACGGGATATACTACAATAGATCAAATTACTGGTCGCAGTGGTTTATGTCCCGAACAGAGGAAGGATCCTTCTCTAATAGTTGCTGTCGAGGACGTTGTAGCTCGGGACTTCGTCGACACTCCTGCTACTCTGTCATATAACTTCCGTAGAGCCGACTATCGCAGTATTGGTGATGTTTTATCTAGTTTGGATTGGCAGAGCATTCTTGATTCGACCGACGTTAACATCGCTGCTCAAACTTTTTCCCACGTCTTGGCTTATGTCATTGACAGACACGTCCGAAAAAAGATTGTTCAGACTGACTCTCGGGTCCCTTGGATGACGAACGCTCTTCGCTCGCTAAAACGGATTAAAAGGGCTGCTCTTAAAAGATTCACGAAACACCGCACCATGTCGCTTAAACGCCATTATAGCAGACTCAACTACGAATATAAACGGACCAGTCATGCTAATTTTCAACATTATCTGAGTGGGGTTCAACGGCGTCTCAAATCTCATCCGAAATCTTCTTGGAGCTATGTTAATCAACAACGTAAGGAAGTAGGCTTACCTTCATCCATGTTCTATAATGGCGAAACTGCTGGCACTCAACAGGAAATTTGCGATCTGTTCTCGGTAAAATTTGCTAGTGTTTATGAAGACGAGAGATTAACCAGTCATTCTGTTCACGCTGCCGCCGGCAATGTTCCCTTGGCAAATCAAACACTCAGCCTAGTTGATGTGGATTCAGAATCAATCTCGAACGCGGCATTACACCTTAAAACATCGTTTAAGCCCGGACCCGATGGGGTTCCGTCGGTTTTTCTGAAACAGAACATGGCTTGTCTTCTGTATCCACTTCATCAGATATTTCAGATGTTCCTCTCTAGCGGTACATTTCCTTATTGCTGGAAAATGGCGGACATGTTTCCGGTATATAAAAAAGGAAGCAAGCAGGACGTGAACAACTACCGAGGAATCACATCGTTAAGCGCTGTATCGAAGCTTTTTGAACTGGTCGTTAAGAACTCACTTTTTACACATTGCAAGCAGTTGTTAAGTGACGACCAGCACGGATTTTCACCAGGGCGTTCCACAACTACAAACTTATTGTGTCTTACGTCGTACATCACTGATAGTATGATCGCTCGATGCCAAACGGACGTGATCTACACAGATTTAACGGCAGCTTTTGACAAGTTAAATCACGATATCGCGATCGCTAAGCTTGACAGACTAGGAGTTGAAGGTAATCTTTTAAGATGGTTTCGATCATATCTCACAGGGCGTCAATTGACAGTTGCCTTGGGTGACCTTCGTTCAAAGAGTTTCTGCGCCATGTCCGGGATACCACAGGGTAGCCATCTGGGACCGTTGATATTTCTTTTATACTTCAACGACGTAAACTATGTTATCGGAGGGCCTCGCCTGTCGTTTGCTGATGACCTGAAAATCTTTATGCGAATCTGTTCAACCGCCAATTGCCATTTCCTCCAAGCGCAGGTTGATGCCTTTGCTCATTGGTGTACTCTAAATCGGTTGGTGGTCAACCCGGCCAAGTGCTCAGTGATAACCTTCTCACGTCAGAAACAACCAATTCTGTTCAACTACCATCTTCTCGGTACAACCATCGAACGAACGCAGTGCGTTAAAGACCTAGGTGTTCAGCTGGATTCGAAACTGACGTACACGCAACATTTATCGTATGTTGTTGACAAAGCTTCAAGGACACTCGGTTTTATATTCAAGGTTGCGAAGAACTTCAGCGACATTCACTGCCTTAAATCGCACTATTATTCCCTCGTTCGTTCGAAACTGGAGTACTGTTCAGCGGTCTGGAGTCCATGCTATGATAATGGCGCCGAGCGAATCGAATCTATTCAACGCCGTTTTCTTCGGTTCGCACTTCGTAGACTTCCTTGGAGCGACCCTTTTCATCTTCCTAGCTGCGAAAGTCGGTGTCAGTTGGTCGACATGGAGCCTCTGCATGTCCGTAGAGTATGTAGAGCTTTAACTACAAGGAAGAATCGACTGCGGAAGGATCCTTCAACAAATTAGCATCAACGTCCAACCAAGGCCAATGCATCACAACTCCATGCTCAGGCTTCCTTTTCGCCGCACCAACTATGGGTTGAATAGCGCTATTCACGGATTGCAGCGAACCTTCAATAGGGTGGCGTCCATTTTCGATTTTCATCTGACGCGGAACGCACTTCGTCGGAGATTTTCTACCGTTTTTAGAACAATTGACGCACGTAGTTAAGATAGTGTATAGCTTTAATTATTTTATTTTTACTTATTTATTTATTTTTGTTTTGACTCCAGTTAAGAGGTTATGTGTGTGTTCTTATTGTAATTTTTTTTTGTTGTTAACATCATTAGGACCTAAACTTGGTCTGTTGATGTCTACTTCAAATAAACAAATGGTAAACAAATGGTAAACAGCTCTTCTAGCCAGTTTTTTCATTTTCACAATCCCACCATGATTAGCGTGCAGAAGTTTTAAAATGTATTTTTTTAATATTTCGGGAATAATTACCTTATCTTCTATAGGCAGTACTCCATCTACTACTTCTAAGTTGTCTTTTTGTGCGAAATAGTTTTTATAAATACTCGGTACATTTTTAGGCCACGCAACAATAACAAATACTATCAACTTTGATAGAACCGTATCCGATTTAGTAACTCTTGAAATCAATGCATAATCTAGAGGAAAATCATTGGAAAAATTAAAACTTTTTATAACATTTTGATCTATGTCAGCGGGCACGTTTTGATCTAATGGAAAGCGGCTGCAAAAATCAGCATTTGCCATTTTAGCAGCAGGACGGCATTCAATTTCAAAATTGTAAATGGAAAGCTCCATAATATAACGCTGTAGCCTCGTTACATATATCAAATGTTTCCTTTCTTTACCAAATATGTATCATCGTAGCTTAAAAAGCTTCAGCATAATTGTTTAAATTTGATACTGTCGTATTGTTCACTTTATTATCCTCGAAATAACCCCTCAACATTCTGTTGGGTTTGATTGTTGGGACCGATGATTGTGGAGGCCATTCTAGCATTTTAATCCGCTTCGATAAAAAAAATCAGTAGTTTTCTTGGCAGTATACACCCTGATGATGCCAGAGTAAGGACTTAGGAATAATACACTTTCTTCTTCAACTGTATATTGTTGTATTCTCAAACATAGTAAACAATAATATTTTCATTCTAAGGGCAGCCCAAAAAATTGAAAATCAACATAGTAAAGACAAAACAAAATTAGAGGTGGGTTATATCAGCGATATAAAACAAACAAGAAAACAAATGATATAAAGAAAAACCGAGAAAAAAATCTACGTAACGAGAGAGCGAAAAATTCAACCATATTTGCCGCTCAATCGAACTTGAAATTCCCAATGAAATCATTTTGGTTCGAATCTTGCATTGCTTCGAAAAAAGAGAGGCACGAGAATGCAGTACGAAACAAATTTTAACAACCTGGTTATATAAAGTTTTGTATGGGAGCAAAAGTAGGTCATTTTAAAGTAAAAAAATGAACTACTTATAATAATAGCACTTGATTCAAATTTCTATGCAAGTAAAATTTTTAATTTTACTGTAAGTTTTGAAATTTGTAAATTTTGAAATGACATCCGGTATAGAAAAGAAAACGGTAGTCGTTAATGTTTGGGGAGTTTGGGTCTCTCTCTCTCTTTTTCTCTCTCGATTGTGGAAAAAAACACTCGATTAGTTGAACGGACGTGCGTGGTGAACCCGCTGCTAGACGCTGCTTGGTTCGACCTTTGGCCAACTGAACAACTACGAATGTCAATCATCTTGAGCACATTGTCTATTATCCTGTCTAGCTAGCTATATTTAAGTATTGCTGCGGCTCATCATGTCAGGGAACGGATAAGAAAGCTGTTACAACCAAAAGGAAATCCCACATCCAAATCAATGAGGAAAGAGCCCCACCAGACTGCACCAGCATTCAAGGCTCTCAGACAGGATGTCCGTTGGATTACATCTGTAACATCAGTGCATCAATGCCATATATGTGACGCGGCATTAAATAAAAATGGTCAACATGTGATACCACCTCGTCAGAATATGTCCTTGGTTGCTCAGTGTTAATGGCGTAGGCCCACCCAACGCGATTAGATCACATATTTGAGGGGAAGGAAAGATCAGCCTAGCGAGGCGAATTTATATGGAATTTTCTGGCAAATAGACAATTTTCCACTCTCTACTGACAGTCAAAAACACTATATAGTTGTAAAATTTAAATGATCGTCCTAAACGAAGGAGGGGTAATGGCGACCTAGTCTATTTAGACCACATGAACTCCATGGGAAGGAACAAGGATAGGTTAGGGTAGGTGGTTAAGGTAGGGCGTTTAGGACCGGTTACAAATACTACAAAAAAGAAAATCATAAGTCGAGCACTTGACACTGAAGAAGTCTGTAAGTCGCAGAAGAAATAGGCTTATCTGTCAGAAGATAGTCTTCTCCAGTGGAATCTAAAGGAATTTGGTCGCGTTCACTAGTGATTATTCGAAAAAATTGTTTCAATGTTTTATCTTTTATTTCAAATAGTGATCAAATGAAGTGTCAATTTGAAACTATCCCCTTTTCCAAATCACAATCGTTCTACCGTAAGTCCGCTATACTTTGCGCATTGCCTAATTTTACGCAGTTTTGTATATTTGGTGCTGTAACTATGATTTGCTGCATTTTTGAGATTGACTTTCGACACGAATAGCTTGTTAATTGTGTTGACTTTCGATTAATGGGATACATGATGAGAAAAAATGCTTATACCTAAAACCGCGGTTCGTAAACAGTTGTGCGCACTTCTAAATCATCAAATTTTCCGCCCTGTTAGCGTATGTGCTAAGACAAGTGTCAATTATCACTAAAGATTTTATTACCAAATAAACAGTTTAAAAAGCTGAAATCACTACCAAATGAGGAAAACAGGTATGTACTACATTCATCACATAACATTTCTGCTGTTTGTGTAACACTTTATCAGAAAATTTACATAATTTGATGCGCAAAATATGGCATCAATTTTTTCACCATGTTCCTTATTGTTTACAGTTCATCATGTTGGCTTCCGAGGGAAAGTACCTATATGCGAATTCTTCGGATAATTTGACCAAAGCCATGCAAATGGTCACTCGTGGCATCTCATTTCGACAGGGTGCCATTCCGTTGAAGATGGATTTGGTGAATCAAAATTGCCTGGTAAGATCAAACAAACCATTTATATAAATTGCATGATACTAAAAAGATTTTTCGTCTGTTACAGTTGATCAACGTGCAGTTTTTCTTTATGTCACCTAAAAATTGCTTACAATCTGAGCACATCACTTACTACACTCGAAATTAACCAACGGTGACAGAAACTGCCATTGCTGAAAAAGAGGCCACTACAAGTTTTTCGCATGAAACCGCGGGACAGAACACCAATGATGTGGAAAAGGATGTTTTTTGAAAAGCGTTCCGTTTACCCGATTTTCAACCTTATAAGGCAAAGATAAACCGGAAACCGATATCTTGTCAACCTGCACGGCAAATAATCCACACATATGTTTTGGCAAAAATCCACGGAAAATTCCACATAATACTGATGTGTTCACAAATAAATAGAAGCCTCTTAGAAACACAAATGAAAAATTTACTAACTATCGCTTTTTAAACATAAATCGATTTATAGCTAAGTCGCAAATTAGTAGACTTACCCTACTTTACTATCAAAATTCATTTATATTACTAAAACTATACCACACAAATTGTTTCAATGTTTGCATAAGAATTTATTAGTTTATTATGGTGCGCAAAATTAGGAACACAAGTGCGCAAAATATGGAATATCTTAATTTTAGTGCGCATAATTAGGAACACATACATCAATCCAGAAATTAATTTTTTTAATAAATTTTCGATCAGTTACGAGGTGTACTGCATTGCGCTCTTTTAATAGACTTGACATAACTTTATAAGAGCAAGACAAGAATTGTGTAACTCTTTTTAGGCCTTTTCCATAATGATATCAAATTTATAATTCTTAAATGCGAAAAATATAGCGCACTTACCTAACACGCTCTAAAAGTTTTTTCAATAGTGTTTTTTTTTAAGTGAAAGTGATCATAAAGGCGGTGCTTGTAAGACATGCAACCAGCATTACAAATTGCTGTTCAACACTAACTTATTACACTTGCTTGTTCATTTGTAAAAATGAAAATTTTCGATGTTGATTCGTAATTAAGTTCATGCACTCGCGACAAAATAGGTGCAAAAATGAACGTTGGTAAACCGCTTGTTAGATATGCACCAGCATAACAAATCTAGGGGTTTTTTTTCATTAGGGCGAATCTACAATTGAGAGACTTTCTCTTTCATTCATATTCCATTCAGCGTTACGTTTTTCATTCAACTATTTGTAGCGTATGGTAGCCAGCACTGTTGTGTTTCTATTTTTACTAGAGAACCCCTCAAAAGATTTATAATGGCGCTGTAATAAATGAAAGAGAGCGAGAGAGGAGAAAGCCTCTCATTGTTAGATTCGCACTTTTGAAAAAAATCCTAGAAATTTCCGTTCAGCACGTGGTGAGTACATTCGAAATTTTGTGCCAGCCTCGCAATCGCTCATGCGCTTCGTTTATTGCTTTTAATCAGCAAATAGCCTTTTTTTGTATTGCACTGTGCTGCCGTTATAAGCATAACTGTCCCAGGTTCTATGGGATTCCCCAGAGTCGATAAAGAATTATCGACTCTGACAAATAGTACTGCCGTTATAAGCATAACCGTCCCATGTATATAGAAGAATCCAAGTTGAAAAAAGAAGAAGACACGGAGTGGTGATAAATTTGACAGCTCCCATGTTAAAGTATAGGACAAACGTTTTAAAATGCTTCTAATAAATTCAAATGAAATTTTAATTAAAAGCGGTTTGTTGTATGATGTAAGAAAAATCCGAAACTGCAAAATAGGGGCATTATTTCGATTTATTTTTTATTTTGCTGAAAATGTCTTTATTGAGTAGATTTGGAGTTTTCTTACATCATACAACAAACCGCTTTCAATTAGAATTTCATGTTAATATTTTATAAGCATTTTAAAACGTTCGTCCTATACTTTAACATGGGAGCTGTCAGATTTATCACCACTCGGTGTCTTCTTCTTTTTTCAACCTGGATTCTTCCATAGGGAATCCCAGAGTCGGTAATGAAGAGTCGCGCAAACAGGCTTCTTTGTTTGGTTGTTCTTCTTCGTGTTTATCAACAACCGACTCCGGCAGCTCTAACTTTGCATGACTCCATCAGTTTTCATGTGTTGACTCTGGTAATCGTTGGTTTTTATTTACATTTATCGTACGAGTGTTGAGATTCTGAGCGTTCTGAGCAGCAAAGTGGAAAAGTCTGTTCCGTGTTTCCTGCTACACGCGTAGAAGTGGGAAAAATGAAGTGCGCAGCTGTTTTCTGTAAAAATAAGCAAGACAAAAAACACCGAATCAAAAATATGAGCTTTTTCATTGGTTGGCGACTGACGGTGGCCGATTACTAACTGCGCCGAAGAAGTGGGATTAAAGGTTCACTTTGTTACTACAGATTGTGGACCAAATAACGTCCAAATAACCAAATAAATTAAATTTGACTTTATTCGCAACATTATTTTATTCTTCTCTTTTCCGTCATAATTATGGAAAAATATCATCGCGAGATAACAATACTCCTCACTGATCCAAACGTTTTTGTTTGTTTTGTTCGATAGGTA
This sequence comes from Aedes japonicus, assembly GCA_034211315.2. Taxonomy (NCBI): domain Eukaryota; kingdom Metazoa; phylum Arthropoda; class Insecta; order Diptera; family Culicidae; genus Aedes; species Aedes japonicus. Next base: position 67,785 of record JASCZW010001622.1, on the reverse strand, counting down.
GCATGTTTGTTTTGATCGATAGGTAGCATCAGAGTCGATAAAGAATTATCGACTCTGGGTAGCATCAGTTTCACTCTTTGCGCGACTCTTCTTTATCGGTCTCTGGTATTTGTTATACACATTTTTTTCACTTCGCACTCTGCTAATATTAAAAATCTTTAGTAAAGGGGCGACTTAAAAACTGCTAATAATCATCAATTCACTTTCGACAAAGAGAAAAAACACTTTATTTACAATTTATGTCCAGGTGGTACTAACAAACAAAGATAGGCTGATATAACTTTTTCTCTGGGAGCGGAACACTAAAAAAAACACGGTGAAATATTATCGACGATTACTTATTTTGGGAGGAAATCGATTTCATAAACTAATTAATTAATTAAAATTTAAATGCAAAAATAAATGAATTTAAAAAAAATCCGATAGAACGATTATCAGAAACATTTCACTTTTTTTTTTTTTTACGAATTCATTTATTTGTACAGGCTCAATCGAATCAACTTTACAGAGCCAAGTTTTCATGTTTATATACATCAGTTATCTTAGAACTAAGGTTAAGGGGATAGAACCGATTACTCGCGGTCGTCTCGAGGTTAATAGGAATAACAATTTTAAGGATGGGAAAATTGGGGTGGAAATTTTGAACAAAGCATAAGGAACAATGGTTTTCTTATATCTAGAACTTCAAATTACAATTTTTTAATTGAACGTTTTTAATTTAAAAAAAAGAATAACTCACTCACACACACACACACCACTCACACATACACACACACACACACACACACACACACACACACACACACACACACACACACACACACACAACCACACTCACACACTGGCGCACACATTCCTCACAAATTTAACCTAAACAAGTAAGTTAATCAAACTACAATCTAAGGCTAATGTTAGTCAAAAACACATAAATGAGTTTCATAAACTCCAGATCGCGCGCAGCCAAAATATCTCGAATCGGTACATTGGGTTGTCTACCTCGAGCCCGAAGGGAATCATACAGCCCAGATCTGACTCCACGATGCTCAGCACAAAACCAAATAACGTGATCTGCGTCCTGGTAACCTTGTCCGCATTCACAGAGATTGCTGTCTCCCAGCCCAACACGAAACAAATGAGCGTTTAAAGAATAATGATTGGACATGAGGCGAGACATCACACGAATGAAGTCTCGACCCACATCTAATCCCCTGAACCAACATTTCTTAGACACCTTTGGAGTGATAGAATGTAGCCATCGCCCCAAGTCTCCTCTACTCCATTTATACTGCCAGCTATCGAGTGATATCTGACGAAAAATATAGAAAAATTCGTTGAAGGCGATTTGTCGATCATAAATATCGCCTTCCATAGCGCCCACCCTTGCAAGCGAGTCCGCTTTCTCATTGTCAGGAATCGAACAATGAGAAGGGACCCACACAAAGGTGATAATAAAGAACGTGAAGATAAAGCACTTAGAAGACCTCGTATTTTCATAAGAAAATAGGAGGTGTGCTTTACCGGCCTCAAGGAGCGAATAGCCTCTATAGAACTAAGACTATCCGTGAAAATGAAGTATTGATCCGGTGTAAAAGAGGCAACAGTTTCTAAAGAAAAATAAATTGCTGCCAATTCCGCGACAAAAACAGAACAAGGTGCTTGAAGTTTACGAGCGACGCTATAATTTTCATTGTATACACCAAAGCCAGCGGAGTCCTCTATCAAAGACCCGTCAGTGAAAAACGTTTTAGTTGAATCAACTAGGCCAAACTTTGCAGCAAATATCACCGGAGCAATCATAGGACGATGATGCTCTGGGACTCCACGAAGCTCCTGTTTCATGGATAAATAAAAATGAACCGAATTTCCGAAGTCGGAGAAGCAAACACAATTGGGAATATTAAGCGAAGGGCTGACATCCTGTGTTATGTACAAATGGTACAAGCTCATGAAGCGGGTTTGAGGATTCAACTCTAGGAGCTTCTCAAAATTTTCAATCACCTGGGGGTTCATAACTTCACACCTGGTGAGGAGCCGGAGAGATAACTCTGTAAACCGATCTGAGAGTGGCAACATGCCAGCCAGCACTTCAAGACTCATGGTGTGAGTCGAGTGCATGCAACCTAATGCGATACGAAGACACCGATACTGAATACGTTCCAGTTTGATTATGTGCGACCGAGCCGCTGACTGAAAACAAAAACTACCGTATTCCATAACCGACAAAATCGTTGTCCGGTACAACGTTAGAAGATCTTGCGGGTGCGCTCCCCACCAGGTCCCGGTAATTGTGCAGAAAAAATTGACCCTTTGCTGGCATTTTCGCTTAAGGTACTCAATGTGAGATCTCCAGGTGCACTTTGAATCGAACCAGACCCCAAGATATTTAAATGACATGGAATGAGTTATCGGTGTACCCAAAATTTGAAGTTTCGGTTGTGCAGGGTTATGCTTCTTAGAAAAACTACCAACTCAGTTTTCTCCGTAGAGAATTCGATACCTAGCTCTAGAGCCCAAGTAGACAAATTGTCTAAGGTATCCTGCAAGGGTCCTTGTAGATCGACCCCATTGGGTCCCGTGACAGACACTACGCCGTCATCTGCAAGTTGTCTCAACGTACAGTTGTCACCTAGACAACCGTCAATGTCTTTGACATAAAAATTATACAAAAGAGGGCTTAAACATGATCCCTGGGGAGACCCATGTAGCTAAATCGAAAAGCTGTAGAGTTTCCATGAGAAAAGCTCATATGTTTCTCTGACAGCAAATTGTACAAAAAATTGTTCATTAATGGTGAAAAACCACAAGCATGGAGTTTATCTGAGAGAACTTCAACAGATACTGAATCAAAAGCCCCCTTGATATCCAAGAATACAGAAGCCATTTGCTCTTTTTAGCAAAAGCTAACTGAATATCTGTGGAAAGCAACGCGAGGCAGTCGTTCGTTCCCTTACCCCTACGGAAACCATATTGAGTATCTGAAAGCAGGTTGTTAGTCTCAACCCATTTGTCCAGACGGAAAAGGATCATTTTCTCCAACAACTTGCGAATACAAGATAACATCGCGATGGGTCGATAGGAGTTGTGGTCGGACGCGGGTTTACCAGGTTTTTGAATGGCAATAACTCTCACCCGTCTCCAATCATCCGGTACAATGTTGAGTTCCAGACACTGATTAAACAAGTTCAACATGCGCCTCTTCGCGACGTCTGGGAGGTTCTTGAGCAAGTTGAACTTGATCCTGTCAGCTCCTGGAGCCGTATTGCCACACGAAAGGAGTGCGAGAGAGAGTTCTACCATTGAAAAGGGTTGGCTAATCTCATCTATCGAATTCGTTGTTTCGCGAGGAAACATTTGTGCTGGCACAGAATCTGGACAAACTTTTCGCGCGAACTTGAGGATCCATTGGTCCGAGTACTCCTCGTTCTCGTTGTTCGTAATTCTGTTACGCAATCTTCGCGCCGTATTCCAAAGGGTACTCATCGACGTTTCGCGTGATAGCCCGTCCACGAATTGTCGCCAGTAACCACGTTTCTTAGCCTTGATGAGGCTCTTAAATTCTCGTTCGAGAGCCGTGTACCTTTCAAAGTGCTCAGGTGTTCCACGTCTACGGAAAACTTTGAACGCGTCGGACTTTTTGCGGTAAACCTCGGTGCATTGCTGATCCCACCATGGAGAAGGAGGTTTCCTGCGAAATGACGTCCCTGGAACTGGTCGAGTTTGAGCTTGAAGCGCGCTTTCCAAAATCAGGTTGGAGAGGAAGTTATATTCCTCCAGCGGTGGAAGCCCTTCTACCGTTGATAAGGCTTCATCTACTGCTGTCTTGAACCTTGTCCAATCGATATTACGAGTTAGATCATACGTGACGTTGATGGATTCCGGTGGAGTGAGCCCGGTGACAACCGAAATTTTTATAGGCAAATGATCACTACCGTGGGGATCCTGGATCACATTCCACGTGCAGTCCAACGATAATGAATTTGAGCAAAGTGTGAGGTCCAACCTACTACCAAGTGAGGATGGACCAGCCAAGCGTGTAACTTCTCCATTGTTGAGAACTGTCATATTGAAGTTGTCACAGAGGTCATATATCAAAGAAGACCGGTTGTCATCGTACAGTTCTCCCCAGCCTGTACCGTGAGAGTTAAAATCTCCCATGACCAACCGCGGAGCAGGCAGAACCGAACAAATATCTGAAAGTTGTTTTCGGTTAATTGGTGCTCTAGGAGGAATGTACACGGAAGCAATGCAAAGGCTTTTATTTTTAATAACAGCCTGACATGCGACAACTTCAATACCTGGAATTGGAGGAAAATTCACTCTATAGAAGGAGTAGCACTTTTTGATCCCCAAAAGTACTCCTCCTCCACGTGAATCCTCACGATCAAGCCGAATAATGTTGAAATCGTTAATCGGAAGATCGATTTCGGCTGAAAGCCATGTTTCACAAAGAGCAAATGCATCACAACCGATATTGTGAGTTAAAAATTTAAATGATTCCAATTTAGGAATAAGACTTCGACAATTCCACTGCAGAACAGTGATCAAATCCCCGAGCTCTTTTGGCAAATTATCCATCGAAGGAAATGATAGCTGAAATGAGGGGCCACTTTAATGTTAATTTCTTCAAAAAAGTTTTCACAGTAGGAAGCATTGCCATAACAATGCTTTTAAGAGGGTCAGACATTTCGAGGTACTTAAAAATACCTTCCACAATGTCATCGAACGAGAACAGCCCAGATGAAGGGGGGGCTTCTGTTCTTAAAATCGGGAAAATCCCCGGGAGAGATGGGAAATCCTGTGTGTAGTTGGCACTACGAAAACCAGGAGGATTCGGATTATCCTTCTTTCTCTGCTCTTTGGATTGGGCATGTTTATTTGAGGCTTCTGTTCAGCTGCTTTCACAGCGCGGATGCGTCTTCGCTTCCGTGGAGCACCTTCCGGAAAACTAAAGATGTCCCCTCCTCAACCAAATCCGAATCAGACTCGTCATCTGAAAGAGGAGCGAAAGGATTTGTATTGGTATCGGGTGGCGAAGCTTTCAAGCATTTCTGCAAAAGATTGCCTTGAACGTTGTTTCAAAGAACGTTCCAATTTTTCCCCGCGTTGTTTATACGCCGGGCACGACGAGAGAGCATGAGGAGGAGTTTCCTTGCAGAAAACGCATTTTAGTGTATTATCTGCACAGGGACCAGCCTCATGTTTCTCCCCGCAAGTTGAGCAGCGTGTCTTATTGCCGCAATGGGAGGTCGTATGCCCCATCTGCTGGCAATTTTGGCAAATCATTACCCGGGGTACAAACAACCGCACAAGTAGCCGAAGTTTGTCCAGTTCTAAGAACTGAGGAAGGGCAGAGCCAGAAAAGGTTACCCGAAATGAGTCTGTGGGGGTAACTTTTTCTTACCCTCGCTGTGCGATATTTTAACTAATTTTCTTACTTCCAGTATCTGAACTGGGGGAGAAGAGGGTTCCTGAATCGGCCAACCGCCCGCTTCTCCAAAATTTCAGGGCACAGACTCGCCTCTGTGACCACTCCTACCACCTCCACATCACGAGCTGGAATATAAACGCGATATTCCAGTGTAAAATGCTGGGAGGAAGCAATCTCATTAGCCTGCTTCAGGTTAGAGACGACAACACGGAGTTTATTAAATTTTACTTTCGTGATCTCTGTCACGGCTGAAAATCGCTTCGTCAGATCAGTAGTGATTTGGTACACGTTCAAAGGTTTCATTTTGGGCTGAAAGTAGACAACCCATGGACCGACCGAGTCAATTGGATACGATCGCGGTCGGAAATTTGTTTGTGCCACCCCATCATTGGGTGGCAAAGGCACTTTTTCAGCCAAACCGTCCATGTCGAAGAAACCTCTTCAACATGCACGATTTGCCGAAAATTTAAATCACACACACACACACACACACACACACAAACAAAGAACACACAAATTAAACTCTAGTGGGATGAGGGACAGGAAAAACAAAACTTAACTAAATTACTGTTCTGTTGCTGCTGCTGCTGCTGCTGCTGCTGACGCACCGTATGCGTGATCGTCACACTTCTATGCGGGGAGCGGGGAGCGGTGCGCTGAAACGATCGCCTTCGGGTGCACTCGCTCAACGCTGTCGGATGACCGTTGGCGGTGTAGTAGTGTATCGCTGGTTAGCGTCACCACGCGGAGATGAAGCGAAAATAAGCGGGAAGATAATTCGCCAGCAAGCACTGCTTGATTTTCCTATTTCACTGGAAAACCACACTGCCTTCTTAGAAAAAAAGACTCACTTTTGCTCTACTCACTGAAGTGAGTATATTTTGAGAAAAAAAACTAGTTATTTCCAAGGATAGCACTCGAATAAATCTTCCAAATAACGGAGCGCTGGATCGAACGAACGTTCTTCTTTCGCTGAACGAAGTGGGGTGAGAAACATTTCACTTTAGCGTAACTCATTTTTCTATATTTTGAAACGACACTCGGTAAAGATGAGAGAAACGTAGTTCTACGTTAAAAAAAATAGAACCGAGACAGGTGAAAGCGTGGTAAATTAAAAAAAATCAAAACCCTTTTAGTGGGGAGCATATCCGCAAGATCTTCTAACGCTGTGCCGAACAATGGTTTTGTCGATCTTAGGGTATGGTAGTTTTTGTTTTCAACTGCCCACCCGGTCCCACATCATCAAACAGGACGGTTTTCAGTATCAATGTTTCCATTTTGCGTAGGTTGCATGCACTCGACTCATATGATTCTCGAAATGTTGGTGTGAGTGTGGCCACTTTCGGATCGATTTATTGTCTCTGAGGTTCTTGTCTGTCGATTTGTTTTGATCAATTCATGAAGCAGAAGCCCTTTTGGAATTCCAGAATAAAATCATACCATCATACGTGAAACACATATCATTCCCATATGAATATGAAATCAAGCAAAGATGGAACTGATTCACGGCAGATAACTGCACCGGCAATATATAGTGCTAAATTTGGTCAAGTTGATATCACTAAATCGTCCCTAACTGACGGATCACTGTTATCACTGTCCACAGGCTTTGGTATATACAATAAAATTCAAAGCGCCACTCGAACATTTTAAGCTCGTTGCTCCTTGTATATGCCGATGAATTATCGGTAATTGGGGGGGCATTTATTATTTATGCCAAGCAAAAAGTGATTTTATAGACCGATTTGGGGCGATAGCAAACATTCTATCATTAGGTGTCGAAGAACTGTTTGTTCAATGAGAAGGGTGGGATGTCTCATCTCATTTTCAATCACTATTTGTAAACGTTCTCTACCGTATTGTGCTGAGCGACAGTAGTCTTTGTGGCGGTGGAAAAGGTTGGAGGATGGAGATTGTGAAACTCATTGCAAACATTGTAGTTTGCTTAACCTGTATGTAAAGTCTTAGTTATTGATTTCTGTGTTTGTTTTTTTTTCTCTCTCTCTCTCTCTCTCTCTCTCTCTCTCTTGAATATACACTCAGGGACAAAGTGCCGTCTAAGTTGAAAGTCCCCAGTGCTGAAGTCATCTCCATAGTTTAGTAGTAGTAGATAGTCATGTAAATTACCAAACAATAATTCTAAGGGATGACATTCAGGCCTTTGATTTAGTCTATGTTGACAACTAGTAGTACTGAAGTCAACCCCCAGAAGCATTTCAACAAGCGTATGTATAGTATTAATAATTAATACAGCGAATTATATTTCCAGGCAACCGTTGATTGCAATGATGAGCCTATGTTGGCTGCTTACAGCACCGTGGTATTTCCTAATAACACTCCTAAAACTTTAAATTAGTATGTAATGGGCCTCCATTTTAAGCTGTGTTGAAGGTTGTCTTATGTCAATGGTATTAATTTCCAGACCCTAGCTACATAGTTTTATCTATATGGAATTTACCTTAGTTTTTAGATCAGGTTGTACAATTCCATTTGAACATTCATAACATTTACTTTTCTATTACATACGACTTACGGTTTTCATGAAACTTCCTGATTTGTAGAGTTTGACTTGGGCAGGAACTCATGTTTCCTCAAGGTGACTCAGGTGTACATAGTGTATGGAGTGCAAAGGAAAAAGAACAAATTCCACTATCATTAGCTGTTTGACATTGAATTGAACTTGAATCAATCAAATTGAAATGGAACCAAAACTAAACATGAGATTTGCCTTGGGCAGGAACTCATGTTGCCTCAAAGTGACTCAGGTGTACATAGTGTAAATGGAGTGCAAAGGAAAAAGAACAAATTCCACTATCATTAGCTGTTTGACATTGAATTGAACTTGAATCAAATTGAAAAGGAACCAAAACTAAACATGAGATTTGCCTTCTCACCGTCAAGGTAACCAATTCGACCAACAATGGGGAAGTCGGCGCCGTAGGGAATTTCTGAGACAAAAACCCTTATCACATCTTCCCAGTAGGGAAGTAGGCCGATGTGTTTATGTGTTCGATATGTAGGGTCCAGGTAGTCTCTCTGACGTGACGAACCAGCCTCAGACAAAAAGTCAAGTAAATACGAAGCATCAACCTCAACAACAACAAAAACAACAACAACAACAGAAACAAAAACAAAAACAAAAACAAAAACAACAACAGAAACGAAAACAAAAATAAAAACAACATCAACAACGACATCAAATTATACAGTTCTAGATAAAATAGTCAAAAGGTCGAAAGTAACATTTGTAAACAATGACCTCTAGTGTATTTTTCTAGGATCTGCTTGCTCCCACATCCAAAGTAGCACCAGAAACAGATAGAGGGAGTTATTACCTTCCCACCGGTAGTGGATATAGATGTTAGCAACCTGGCATTTCCATGAAATTTGCGTTTTAAGTCATTGTTTACAATTGTTCCTTTCGACCTTTTGACGATTTTGTCTAGAGTTATACATGTGCACACTTAGAAAATTATTCGGTAAATTTTTACCGACCTTTCAACAGCTGAACGTTCGGTTCAGTCTTGTTAAAAGTCATGCTCATTAGATTCAAAAGTGTGGATGTTCAGGCAACATAACAGTGACTACCTACAAGTTCCATGCGAAAATCAAATGATAACTCATGACAACAAACGTAACCAGAAGAACCAATGTTCAATTTTTAAAATGCTTTGATATTCATTTGTGTAAACAAGTTCATTTTCAAAACGAATTTCGAAATGTCAGAAATGAAATTCAATCAGCCACAATGAATATCAATTATCCATCGGGATCGGAAAAATGCAAGGGCAGCCCAGTCCAGGGTATTCTTGCACAACATTGCTAGCATCTATTCCTCTTAGACGATGATGACGGCCCTGGTTGTTCCATGTTTGGATTAGGATTCGAAATCACTTAATAATGAAAAATCATCACAAGAGATGATATTCATATTTCATCAAATGAAATTCATGCTTACCGATTGATAATTAAAACAACAGTGACAGCAGATTTTTGACCGGCACATAGAGCCTAGAGTCCCTATATAAAGAGTCACGCAAAGAGTGTAACCAAATCTACCTATCGGAGCTACCTATCGAGCATCCCATCTGAATTATACATGCACGCAAAATGAGAACTGATCGAAATAAGTGTTGCATGTTCTTCTTGTCGTGACTCTTTCTAGGGACTCTAATAGAGCCGACTTCATTCATTGCAGCAAACAAAATTCAGTTGGCATATATGCTATAGCAGTGACAGCGGTAACCATGAAAACCGGGAAAGTAAAAATCATCATTACACTGGGATAAATCATTATCGCTTCTCATGAATATTTTATGAAAATTCAAGGCACTGGTTCGGTTATCCGATTAACGGATTTCGGTAAAATTTTACGTTTTTCCGGTAATTTTTTTACAGATAACTGTAAAATTCCACCGAAATCCGGTAAATAGGATTATCAAACGTTCAGCTGTTGAAAGGTCGGTAAAAAATTACCGAATAATTTTCTAAGTGTGCACATGTATACTGAACCAAATAATCTTATAAATTTCATAAGGTTCAACTTATGAACGATGGTTTGGAATATCATAAGGTCGACTTATGAATGGATTTGGTTTCACCCGACGTTGTTCTTGTACGCCTTTAAGCTTTCCTGAACACAAGTGTTGATATATACTACACTCAGCCAAATAATCTTAAGAATTTCATGAGGTAGAACTTATGAACGATGCTATGAAATTTCATAAGGCTCACTAATGAATGGATTTTGTTTCACACGACGATGTTCTTGTACGCCTTTAAGGTTGTTTGATTACAAGTGTTGATATATACTAGTGGGTAAGTCACTGGACCCATAACCTCAACATTCAAGGTTCAAATCCAGGTTGCTCCATATTTTAATTTTTTCGACATCATTATGTTTCATTAGATAAATTTATGAAATTCATACTGATTTACTATAGCAAATAATCATTATGCAATCTTATGAATATCGAAAGTTTATTTCGCTGAGTGTAGTGGGTAAGTCACTGGACTCACAACGTCAACGTCCAAGGTTCGAATCCAGGTTGCTCCATAGTTTAATTTTATCAACATCATTATATTTCATAAGATAAATTTATGAAATTCATACTGATTCCTTATAGCAAATAATCATAATGTAATCTTATGAATATCGAAAGTTTATTTCGCTGAGTGTATAACTGTATAATTTGATGTCGTTGTTGTTGTTGAATACTGTAAAAAAATCTAAGTGTGTAAGTAGAAGATTTATAATGAAAATAACATATTATTTTATATTATACTTCGAAATCTCAATCCCACTTTTCATTAGTTAAATGTATATTCCCAATAACCTCCAGAATAACTGCGAGTTTCCGTTTTTTTAAGGACCACTGTGGAAGGTGCTCTAATGTCAATGAGTCTATACAGGTGGAGAAGAGCAGGGTGTTTGTCGGTATTAGTAACGAAAAATGTGTAAACAATCCATGATTTCGGGTAGTGACGTAGAACTCCAAAAACAAACGAGTAATAACAAAACAAGTTAAGTTTTTTTCCGCATCCTTTTAGTGCGCAAAAAGGTATTTTTCAGCCGAAACCTTTTAAAAACTATACTAATAACTGCAAATAAACATTCCATCTTGTGATTTGCTGCTGTTGTACATTGTTGTTTTTGGAGATCTACGTCACGCATGTTCACAAAAAAAACAGCTGTGCATCATCTCACGAACACAATGACAGTATTTTGGATTGCACTAATACAACTTAACCACTTCTTCTCCACCTGTATAGACCGCATTGCTCTAATGTGGGTCTATGGATCTTGGATTCGACCTATGCTTAAAATTCGAAGTAGATATTAATTCACTATATTTGTGATTTGTAATTGTAATTTCTGTCCCCACCTTGGCAGACTACTGTCCGCCCATCTGCGTTTGGGCAAGCTCATCTGTCTAGTAACAACCGGGGGAGACTTGGTCATACATCCAATGATTTTATTATCTCCAATCCGCTCAATAAATCGCAATGTTTTCTGATATAGTGGGCGGAATTTTATAATTTGGGATAGGTAATTCAATACAGACGTCTTCTAAACTTGGAAAATCGACAGGTAATCGTCGTGTACCTGGTACCTTATAGCAAGAAGCTTAGAGGCGGCGGAAGAGTTGATGAGCTACCTCCCTTCACCCTAAAAAAAAAGTAATATTGTCTCACTGATATATCAATATGAAGAAAAATTAAGAACAGTCAATTTATAACGATAAGCCGAATTCTAGATCCATATTACCACATTAAAGCACTTTCCCATAAAATTAAGATAAAAACCAGGCTCTGTAAAGTTGATTCGATTAAGCATGTACAAGTAAATAAACTTGTAAAAAAACACGCCTTCTCTATGCTGTTCAGTTGCAGAAGGTATTAAGCTTTAATTGAAATATGTTATGTTCGTAGAGCCCGCCAATTAACCGATGGCAGTCTTTTCTGACAATTGTAACATGTATGAGGCGACCAACATCGAAATGTATGAGCTTGGTACGCAGATTTTTCGTTTTGTCGTGATTATTAATAGAACGAAACCATTATTTTTTTTTAAATTTTCAAACTGGTGACACAAACTTGTTCAAACACTGGTGAAATTTGCGCACTTTCTCTGGTCCAACCCGTTCCGTAAAGTTTATAGTTGCTAAGAATATTTCGACCAAGATTTTTTATTAGGTCCTAACTGACAAACGTAAACAATGTCCTAACTGACAAACGTAAACAATTTTACTAAAATTTCTCGCCATTGAAAACTCGCCTAATCAATCTACCACGGTTATTTCGAAGAGGAAGAGATCTTCTATCCGATAGCATTAGAGGCTTACATGGGTAGCTTTTGAGCCATGAGAAATTGACGGAAGAAGCCATTATTTACGTTTGTCAGTTAGGCCCCATTAAAAATCTGTGTCGATTTATCAAATTCTTAATGATTTTTTCATTACTCAAAAATCTAGTTTACTACAACGGAGGAGGCTGCTTTTGAATCTCTTAATAACCGTTTAGGCGGTGCACCTTTCGCGACTTTAAGCTCATATGATTGCAAAAAGAGAAGCAATTTTAACAAACCAAGTCATTTCAAGCAATAGAGTATAACAAAAATATTTTGCACATTGCGGGTGCCGAACTGGCACTGGTAATAAGTTTGCCGCTATAAATGCAGATAGCTCTCCATGTCTCATTCGCCTGTATAATATGATAATGCTATTTCTTCATTAATATACATGGTCCTTCAATATAATACGATTATTTTTAAGCTCAGTTACCTTTTCAATAAATGTAAGTTTCTTTTTCTAGGTCTCTCTGGTAAACCAAGCAACTCCAATATCTCATGTTCAACTTCTAATTGATCGTCACTGTTCATCATCGTTTCCATTACAGTTTGCCCGACTCCATTATCCCCGTAGAGTCCAGAAAACGCGCCAAAGACATAAGCAATATTCAAAATCAAAATCACAGAAATTTTAACATATTGCATTTTGATCACAAGCACATAACAAACTTTCTGAATACGATATGCTACGCCCACTAGCAGACACTTTGAATAAAATGAATGTTGTGTATATGGGATCAAGGTCTGGATTAGTTTCGACACTGTGGCGTTATTTAATTGCTTTATACATTTGCCCGAACTTAAACTTTAAATACTTTTTGTTGCATTATCAACTTTTAGAATCAATAAATATTGCGATCACTCCCTCTTATCCACTGATCACCAAACAATTTGAATACGCATATTTGTGCCTCAGGCTCAGTCGAAGGGTTTAACACACTCGACGGATGATACACAAGAATTAATAAACACCATTCAATTTACTTAATGGTCAAGGGGTCGATCAATCTCGTCAATCTGGAAACATTGCTCCAGTTTTCCAATAGATGTCGTGGTACACGGTAATCTTAATTTACGTTCTTATGACTATAAAGTATGCTCTTTCAAGGGATACTGCACGGATAAAAATCCACACATATTTATTGGCAAAAATCCATGTAAAATTCCACATAATATTCATTTTTTCACACATAAACAGAGCCCTCTGAGATACACATATGAAGTTTATGTGGCAAATGAAAAGTATGTGTGGCCACACATAGTAATTATTTATACACATAGAAACTATGTGTGGTTACAAATAGATTGCATATGTTGATCAAATTGCAAAAATTCATATGTGGGACACATAGATATTATCTTTGCTTTTTTATCAGAATGGGACCACGCCAAAAAGGAGTATATTACTTTTACTCTCTTCAGCGTTAACTAAATAAACGTCAAAATGTGCATACTTTTTACTCCTTTTGAAAAGTAAAAAATGCATACTTTTAATTCCTTTTCAAAAGTAACCCTAGTAACCAGAAGCATTATATTATTGCACTTATTCAACCCTAAATCAACATCTGTAATGCGGGATCGCATCAATTCAACAGTTGTCAAGCTTAAGAATGTAGTGATGCATTACCAATGCAATAATGCTACTTTAGCGATGTCTTATGGCATAACAAAAGATATAGCTTTAGTTCGATCTTAGAGCATCATTAACGGTGGGCAACAGTAGCGCTGCTATTTCAGAAGCGCTGCAGCGCTCTCAATTTAGTTTAGCCACCCTTCTCCACGCCGGTCGTTCTTATAGCGGTGATCAATTTAGTTACCCTATTCCGTACTGGTAGAGAGGTAGAAGTATTTTTTTTTATAAATCATTTATTTGTACAGGCTCAATCGAATCAACTTAACAAAGCTTAGTTTCCATTTTTATATACATCAGTTATCTTAAAACTAAAAGGGGATACATTTTTGAGTAGATCCATTTTTTTTACCGTGAGAGAAAAAGATATAGTATATAATTGTACTCAAAAATTGAGTAAAATGAAACGGGAGTGTAATTTTCTCTTGTCTCCTGAAAACTATAGACTCTCAAGTAATAGACCGGACAACGTGCCGCCATGTTGTATCCAAAACGAACATTTCCCATACGATTTGACAGTTGTTTTGGATACATCCATTGTGCCAGAATCACGTTTTCCGGTCTATTACTTGAGTGTCTATACTGAAAACGCGTGTAATTAGCATTCAATCCACCACTCTGCCTCTGTTCGCATTTGTTGTTTGAAGCTCGCACATAAGAATTCAAAGAACATCAGCAGCTTCTTGAGGACAAACTCCTTTGTTTTACATCCGAAGTGCATCAAAAAGTGTCCGGGTAGTCCTAGGGGGGAGACAACTTAATCTTGCATTAATTTTAATGCCAATGCTATGAGTATTAGTGAAAATAATAAAATTATAAAATCATTATACGGTATTATGATGTCATTAACTGTCAATACAATGCTATAATTTTATTAACAGTGTATAGTTATCGCGCATGGTTTGATTTTTCTAAATTTGTTGACGTACGGCGGAGTCGTCACCTGGTGTCAAATCAATGTCGTTCAGCTTAGGTCCGGCACATCGAGCAGTTCACTTGTGTTCTAAGCACAAATATTGTAAACATTGCTGAGCACGTGGGTGATGACGTCAAACTACCATAACATTCCATACTTTGAGCTGATAGTTTCACATCACCATAATCAGCTGTTCCTTGTAAAAAGGTAAACATTGAGACGAAACATAAACACCACTACCAATAAGCCAGAGCCAATACGGACAATCTGTCAAACTATCATGTACACTCCAAAACGAATTTACTCTAAATCACATTATTGTCAAGATTAATATTTTAATCTTGAATTAGTGGTATTATAATACGATTTAATGCGAAAATTAAAGATGTCTCTCCCCAGTCCACAATTGTGAGTGAAGTGAACATTTTTCGTATTTTATTGTTTTAATTTTAATTTGTTATTTATTATTTATTAAAGCACTTTACCATTTATGTGGCATTCGTGTCGAGACGTTATTTTATTATGAATTTATACATTTCTCGAATAATTCATGATTAGGGCCTAAAAGCCATTTGTAAACAATGACTTTAAACGTTGGTATCTCACGACTCACGAAAATCCCACTATATCCAGCTACTCCATATGGTAGAACTAACATTCTTTTACTGATTTTTCTTTCTAATGACTGGATAGATCGAATATGGTTTTAGCATAGAATTTATGCTTTTTAGTATATTTGTTTTTCTCCATGTATAAACCGCTTCACGCGCTGCAATCGGGCTGCTAAATTTGAGCACCCGACTCTTCCGAAAGCCTCGCTGCTAGTTTGGGAGCGCGTTTAGCAGCAACCGGTACGGTGGTGAGTGATGATAGAGCGCTGCTAAACGAGGTTCTATACCCCACCGCTAATGATGTTCTTAGAGCAACCTTACCGGTCCGGCATTAAACTCATTTTAGCAGCGCAACACCATTACCTCACACCACATCGAGCGCTGCTAAATGTGCTATTAAAATAGAAGCGAGGCTCTCCGAAAGCATCTGGTGCTCAAATATAGCAACGCGATAGAAGCGCTGGCAGCGGTTGTTATTTGGTGAAAAGTGTCAGTCTGTGGTTTGTTTTTGTTGTTTTTATTGGCGATCAGCAGTATTTTCGCAGGTAAGTCTAATTAATTCAACGCTTTGTTAATTTTTTGAGAACCACCGATGTATTCAGCCAAATGCCAAAAGAAAACAATGAAAAGCTGTACTGCCTCCCGCATAATCACAAACCATTACTGAACTATTTAACTTATTGTTGAGGATCGCATCCATTATTGTTACGTCATTTACACTTATAGTTGACAACTATAAACTAACAATCTCCACTATAGTTTCAACAATATATCAGATGGTAAAAGGCCAAAGAACAATATGCTGAATAGGCGGTTAAGTTAGGTTACCATAAAAAAATGGCAATTTTCACGAACAAAATTTTAACTGTACTCTATGTCAAAAAGTTAGTATATAATCCAGACCGAGTGCAGACAATAATAAACCTTTCAATGACAATATTAACATTAACAATATGTGTTAATGTAGAGGTCGTATGGTGAAAATGAGATTAAACTATTCGATAACAATAACATAAAATGTGATATTATATCTTATATTGGAAATACAGTTTCGACTATATAGCAAATTGTTTTTCGTTATGCGGGCTATAAGTTATCAGTTTTTCTTGATTAAGCCGGTTTGCGTACTTTTTTACTCTATATTGTGATAGTTTATATGTAATAGTATGCATTGTTTACTATACAATCAAAACAAAATAAAAAGATGTGTTTTTGAGGAAAAAAAAAACGCATTGGGACAAGACATGCAGTTACTTTGTCCATCAAGCATTAATATAACCGCATACCAGTCCCATTTTGTTTGTTATACAAAATTCCTAATAGCACACATATTGCCACACATATTACATATTGAAATTATAAATGTGCCTTTGCAAGTCATAATCAAGTTGCTGCAACTAATTATGATCGTGGTGTGCTACTTGGGATCGCTCTGATGCGGTATGCTTTGTCATGGGGTTCGTTCAAATATTACGTAAGACATTTTCCGACCATTTTAATTCTCCTTTCATCATGTAGTACATTCATTAGATATGATCAACACCCACCCTTTCCATGTAACGTGGCCAAAAATGTAGAATTATAAATTTTGAACATAAAAAGACACGAAACCTGCTCCCGTTATTAAGCGTATTATGTAATATTTGACCGACTGAAACGAGTTGAAATTTGCTGTTCTAAGCTGGTGTTTCACAGAGATTTCACATTTTTTTACGAAATCAAAATGTCCTAGAGCTAATCAAGAGTTACTGTGGTGATAAAGATGAAAGTTCTGTCGACGAAGATTGTGAATTTAATGCGATGACAAGAGCTGGTAAGTTATTTCTATCTAAAATCGTTAAAAAAATGCAGGGGTTTTGGTCGAACCTCACTTCTTTCTTGTCGGACAAGAAAGAAAGGTATCATGGCAATTCGATCATGTGAGCCAATTCTTATTTTCAAATGCAGATCAGTTTAAAAGCACTCTGGTGAGGATGCAACATGTAGAAATTTTTGTTCCATGAAAGCGGAAAAACTTGTGTCAGTGGATAATGATTCTCAAGGTGATGTAGCTTTATATACTCCATCTTCAAATGCAAATCAAGAGAAGGTCCGTGATGCATTGAATGCATGTTTCACGTTTTATGCATGCGGATCATACCCAAGTAACCACTAGGCTGTAATAGCATGCATATATAGGGCATACGTATTACGTCTAGTGCATCATTAAAGTTGGATGAAAGCTGAAAAGGGCCCCACTAAGATCGAACTAATGCTATATCTTTTGTAATGCCATAAGACATTGCTAAAGTGGCATTATTGCATTGGTAATGCATCACTACATTCATAAGCTAATTTAACGCTTCATTACTTGACAACTGTTGAAATGATGCGATCCCGCATTACCTATGTAGATTTTTGGTTGAATAAGTGCAATAATATAATGCTTGTGGTTACTTGGGTAGTTCAGATTGTAGCTTTTCTGCCACAGAGACGGAATCAATGAACATTGGAACAGAAAATCGCAAAAAACAATCTCGGAATCGTGATTTAACAGGAAGGCGGCGCGGCGCCTTGCTCTTGTTGTAATTTTGGAGAATTTCGGATGCGTCAAAGAGTGCGACATCTTAGGAATCTTAGGATTACAAAGAAATATTATCGTGAAGTAAGGATCCCTGTATCTTCACTACAGTAACTCTGTAAAAGGTGAGGACTTGAAGTGCTGCAAATTATTTACAAACAAACAAGAAAAAACTAATTTCAGCTGACAACTTTGATCTGGAAGGTAAATTGAAAATGAAGAGCCAAGCTCGAGGCATTGACGAAACCAATTAACTTAAAACCATTTTACCATTGGTTGAGGAAAAGAAGAAGAGATCTTTAATTGAATTGTCTCAAACTGGACAAACGGGAGACTGATTGGTAGAATGGATTCCAATATTATCCCTGTTTACAATTACATTTTTTGCTTAATTTATTATTTTATTATGTCTCTAAGAAGGACTAAACATTTGAGAAATACAACCATAATTCTAAAAGTTGTTAAATATTTTTATTTTACTGTCACTTCTAAAACGGGACTCATATGCGGTTAATTCAATAATGAGACTCATATGCGGTTACTCTCAAGATGGGACAAACCGACCTGATATTTTTTTCACATTTTTTGTAACTAACTGCTAAATTTTATTATTTCTTTCGAAAATACGATAAAAATAAAGCAATTGCGCAGCGTAACTCAAAAACGTCAAAAAGTAATATGGGACTGATATGCGGTTACAGGCAGTGTATGTCTCGAAAAATTGATCCAGTTGCCTAACTTAAGATATGAGATTCCATATCTATCGAAAATTAATTGATGTTATTTTGAGAAGGAAATAATTTCTCATCACCATGAGGCTCTAGGAGTAGACAACAATTTTTGCTAGAACAAAGTTGTTAAGAGAAAGTATTGATAGTTCCGTTAGCTCGCGGCAGGCGGTGAAAATTGAATAGAAGTAGTTTGAAATTGAGCGGAAGGCATTGTGAGATAGTATTTCGAAACAAGGACACAAATTTTTACCAAGCATCCCCATGCGGGGAAGGTCAAGGCATGATCGAATGCACACCTTGACTGGTAAGAATTTGTGCACTTGGTCGTGCTCATATACTACCGATAGCTTTTTTAATAGTTCTAACGAACTGTCTATTTGTACTCCCAAATCCCCTACATGGGAGAGAAACTATCTCCCGCTCCTTTTGGGTTTATTTTTGGCATACGACTTCTGCTTTACCTAACATCCACTCATCGTCTATGACTTATAGACCTCGGAGGGGAAGGCGGAAAGCGTTGTATGTACTGATCCCCACCAGTACGGTTAATGGTAAACCCCATTACGGTCTTTCTACACTGATATAGTCTTTCCTTGTATTCTCCCATACGCGGGGTAACAATCTGTGATGATGTTGTTTTGAGAAGGAAATAATTTCTCATCACAATGAGGCTCTAGGAGTAGACAGCAATTTTTGCTAGAACAAAGTTGTTAAGAGAAATCTTTGTATACTTTGGGTTTAACTAAAATTAAAATTAAATTTAATTAAAATTTTTATTCGACCCAGTGTCTATTAAAATTTTTAATGGGTTTTCAAGTTTACCCTTGAATAAAAAATATGGGAGTGAAGAGCGTATTCTAAAAAATACAGCTCGGCTACTTCAGCATCAGGTTCGGATTCAGTTTGAGAATCTTGAGTCTGAATTGTTTTGCAGTAGCGCTCAAATGAGCCATCTTCTTCTTCCTCAATTTGTTGCAAATACTCTTCATAGGGTTCGAGACACTGGTGCTGTTATTTTCTCACCTATCATTTTTTTGATAAGTTTGCCTGACAATGTCACAGCGATGTCGCGCTACACGATAAAAGTTCATCCGCAACCACTATCCAGCTCATCAATCCACCGTAAGGTGGATTACGGTGAGCTGTTGAGTTGTGAAGTGAGCAAAAGGAAGAAGGCAACTATTTTGACAGTTGTGATTAGGAGGTGAATGTTGTGTTTCGGAATAATTTAGAGAAGCAATAAAGGTTAAATTATATTTTGTTTTTTTTCAGCATTTCAGTATGGCGTTTGCATAGAAATTGTTCTTCTGGCCTTCAACTGCTGTTTCCATGCAGAACTTGCATGGGCTTATATTTGAAAGCTGAACTACTCTAATCTTCCATTAATCGCATAGACCTGACAGGCTTTTACCCAGTTTTCTGCGTCTCCATGCCCCCCTGACCACCAGACAAGCTCTGTAAGGATACTTTTGAATTCGACAGTCAGGCGATGGCTTTGGTGGGTTACTTCCAGTGTCTTCCCGAAGTG
Source organism: Aedes japonicus (assembly GCA_034211315.2). NCBI lineage: Eukaryota > Metazoa > Arthropoda > Insecta > Diptera > Culicidae > Aedes > Aedes japonicus. Next base: position 47,531 of record JASCZW010001622.1, on the reverse strand, counting down.
CGCTTGGGACAACGATACACCAGTTTTTACAACTAAACTATTCAAACTTTACAGCTCCGATACTTGTTGGTATCATTGAACTGAGTGCTATCATTACTTCGACAAGCCTCTCGTCGCGGGTCGTTGCTTCTCGAAATTCATCCTCTGTTCAGGAACCCTGCTACGTTGACTTCTAGCTTTGCAGTTTGCCATGGACTGGTGTTTATGTTAAATGCGTGTTGGCGAGAGGGTGAATCAGCGTTGTTATCAGTGCAACTTGATGCACTAAATGTCGTAAATGTAAGGGCTCATGGCTGGCCCACAATTGATACGTTACGGATGCGTTTGCGTGGATTTGACAGTTTTCCTATAGGTTTTCTGTCGAATTTATGTCAACGCATCCGCAACGTATCAATTGTGGGTGACTCTTCAGTCGTATTGCCATTCATCGGCCCTAGCAAGTACGCTCTTAGAATTTTCAAGTGGTCGATTGAAAATGAACGATGTACCCTTCGAATCGACTCGCAATGTTAAGTGTCTACACAGTAGAATTGTGGAAAGTGCTCTACGCTCCAAATTTCACCCTGAATATCCAGTTAAAGTTGTACATTTTAATATCATTAACTGTCGTACTCATTTTATTATATATCAATGATATTATATATTATTTTGTTACGCATTTTATTATTTCATGTTATCACATGATATTATCGTATTATTGCATTAACATTCAGTGCCTATGTAGTACATAGGTACAAATGAGATCTAATGGATTATTGCGATTCAAGGAAATGGAACAGCACTCTAAAATTTAAGATATACTATTTCTTAATGAATTTTAAATTAAAACGATCTCAAGGTCTCTATATCTTAGATGACCTAGAGCACTTGAAAAAGAAGATAATTTTTCCCCATTATATCACATTACAACATTTATATATTAACATCAAAATAATTTCTAATAGGTATAATATATACTCTTAAATATTATGTCTTATATGTCCAATTATCATGTTAATCCTTTTTTCTCCTCTTGTGATTTAGAATTATCTAGTGCCTTGAATGCAAGAAGCTGCAACGGAATCTGTGTTAGGTTTTTGCACATATCACTGAATGTATTTTTCATTTCCAGTTTGCAAACGGACATTTGACCAAAGCTGAGCTGATCGGAATAATGCAGCGTCGTGTGCCATTTGGCTAGTGTCTGATTTTACAGTTCGATCTTTGTCATTACTTTATCATAACTCAAAATATTACATTTGATAATATTGTTTTATTGATTTTACTTCATAGATGATTTAAACATTACTGATTGTTTTTTTCTCTGTTGTCCTTCCCTTCCTTTCAATTACATCTTCCCTGTTTTCTTAACTCTGGAGCAATAAGTATTCCAAAACGTTCAATTATCGATTATGCAGCCTCAATAATCAGTTATCAGTAGTTCCATGCAGGGGTGTGTATGGGGGTTGCAAACCAAAGAGGATAAAATTATTTAAAATTGTGCAGTATCTAACGTCCACGCTTGGGTGGGCATACACTAAATGCTCACTAACCTGGACAACGTTCCACGTTACTGCCACCTCGCTTGATTCCGCCCTTCGGTCGTGAGTCCCAAAAAGAGAAAAAGCGATTACCCTAATCGGTATCAATGTCAATCCGGGGAACACCAAAAACATCTCTTTGGTCAGTTATCTCGAAATTATGTTATACAGGAGTATTAAAAATGAAATGAAAAACATCTTTTGTCATGAAAAAGCTGAGAGGATGTTATCGCAAAACATTGGCCTATCATCCCAAGTAACCACGACGCTGTAATAGCATGCATATATAGGGCATATGCATTACGTCTAGTGCATCATTAAAGTTGGATTAAAGCTGAAAAGGGTCCCACTAAGATCGATTTAATGCTATATCTTTTGTAATGCCATAAGACATTGCTAAAGTAGCATTATTGCATTGGAAATGCATCACTACATTCTTAAGCTAATCTAACGCTTCATTACTTGACATCTGTTGAATTGATGCGATCCCGCATTACCGGTGTTGATTTTGGGTTGAATAAGTGCAATAATATAATGCTTGTGGTTACTTGGGATATCACTCATGTATTTTTCTAGAACATATGACTTTATTTTCGACTCATATATGACCAAAACAGCGCAATTAACCGATTTTTGTAAAACATCTTTTAGCTCGTGTAGAAAGTTTTAAAGATGCGCTGATCAACATGCTTTTGACAAGACGATGTCTTATTTTGGTAGCTTATAGCACCACAAAAACCAATAGGTTATAATCAAGTTATTGAAAAGTAAAACTAAATGCAGAAATTCATGAACACAACAATTCAATCCAACAAGTTTCAAACTAGCAGATGTAGAGACAGATCGAATTTGACAGTGTTGTTTGTTATGAATATGATGAATACGTTTATGAATTCCCATTACTTTTTATAAATTTTTCATATCGATTAAAAAGCAGACCTAGCCCACCATTTGCAAGATATCTTGTTAAGAAACGGATACAGAATTGATCTAACTACAAGAAAAAAATAAACATATTTTTCAGAACTATAAGCGTGCAATTGACAAATTTAGGTTGAAAAAAGAAGACACCGAGTGGTGATACATTTGACAGCTCCCATGTTAAAGTATAGGATGAACATTTTAAAATGCTTGTAATAAATTCAAATGAAATTCTAATTAAAAGCGGTTTGTTGTATGATGTAAGAAAAACCCAAAACTGCAAAATAGGGGCATTATTTTGATTTATTTTTTAGTTTGCTGAATTATGCAGGAGTAAAACCAAAAGTTGCACCATAAAAGCGGCCTTGCATATGATATTATGTTACACGATCTGAGCATTAACAATCTTTAGATTTCTGATATTTATTTAATAATTGATTTGGCCAAAAACTATTGTCATTTTTTTTACTATGAGTTATGAATATTCTCCTCATAAACAAACATAATTTTCTCAATCATAACAATCTTTGTTGGCTTCTGTTCGTTTGACATTTCTCAAACAAGCATGTCATGTTCATGTATTTCTGCAATGGTTTTTACTTTGAAATTACTTGATTATAACCTATTTGTTATTGTGATGCTAGAAACTATCAAGATGAAGAAATATCATCATGTTCAAAGCATGTTATTCAATACATCTTAAAAACGTATTATGAGTCCTAAATCTGTATATAAAAAAATCTTATGTGACCTTAAAGATGTTTCAAATAGATCGATTTATTGTGCTGTTTTGGTCATATAAGATACCAAAAATAAGTTATGTGTACTAGAAAAATACATGAGGTCATGTATTAAAGATGAATTTTTGATCATTACATAACAAGTTGTGTTGCTTGGGTATCTCTGGTTGAGCGACACGACGGTCCTTGTAGGAAGTGACGATCCTTGTAGAGCGGTGATGGCTCCGTAATGGCGATGCACAGTAGAATGAGGAATAAAAGCTGTGTTAGCAAAGGAAATGCCTAGCTTCGACAAGACATACACTAAGCATCTAATAATTACCTGCAAAACCCACAGGCGAAACAAACTTAGTGTTGCCTTCCAAATCCGATGCTAGTAACGATCGCCCTGAATCCTTAGTACAGGAAACCAACAGGGCTACCGATGATCCAGGCTTGGCTTGGGTACACAACAACAGCCTATTCCTCCTTTGTCGTGCTGAATATCCTATTCATCCACGACAGAATGGCGTTTCGCTATTACAGCGCGGTGACAATAGCGATAGTATAGTAATGCCGTTCAATGATGGAAACCTTTACGCTCGATTCCGAGACCACTCCAGTTCTTCAGGATCCGGTTCGAAGGACCAAATGTCAACTCCGAAACCTACCTTCGACAGATAAGGAACCTTTCCTTTATCCTAGGCTCCAGAAGCCGACTTTCCTATCTGGGGTTTGGTCGGTGACGAGCGGACGCGGCACTTTCGGATCGGTGGCAAGACAAACACTCTTTTACTATCACTAATTTATTAAAAATTAATTGAATTTAATGAACTCGAATTTTAATGGCAACCGATCACGACGTGGTGGTAGACAGTACTTATTATGATATCGTTCATCAGAGCTATTCATCCATCCACCGTGCTCTGATGATCGATATCAATGACGTCAATCACCCGAGAGAAGCGACGATCGGCTGGTCAGTGCGAGAGCCCGCCAGCTGATCATTGTATATCGGCTGTTGATCCTCCATATGTTGCTTGAGTGCCGTCCTTGACGTTCGTAAAAGGAAAGTATCACCGATCGCATGGGCAGCAGGGTTAACATAGCATAGTCCTTCTCATCCATCCAGCCGTAGTAACCATAGGCCACAGCTGCAACAGTCTATTGTCCGTCGATCGAACACTTATCGAGGAGAACAATATCGTCTGGGTTTCCTGACTGTTGAGCAGCAGCAGAGTCGTCCAGTGGTGTGTTTAGGGGGTGAGGAGCCCAAACACTATGTGTAAATAAATATGTAAATATATAAATAAATCAATAAATAAACAAATACATAAATAAATAAATAAATCCGAACAAATAAACAAACAAACTCTACTATATAAAAAAATAAATAAATATAACACTATATTTGCAAATAGCAAACAAAATAATTGTGCGAACATTTCAAAGCTTTGCCCATTGCTTCGTTTCCAACGCAATCAACAATACAGACAGTTATTTAATTTGCATTTTGAAATTAGATAAACATATTTTTAATGAAATTCACCTGAAAGTAACACATCGAACTAATCATTTACAAGCTCAAATCGGGGAATAACAGCCTTCACGAGGGTCACGAGTCACGAGGGTCATCCCAAAACTATTCAGCTTCATGTTTAAATCAAGCATAACTTTTCAAAAGGACGTATGTCGCAAATGTAAACAAGTTTTTCATTCCTTAATAACACCCTTAATGTAGTAGCAATTGCCAAATAACATTATCAAAATTATTCAGTTATGTGCGCCAAATTTCATATGCGACCTATCTGATCTATTTGAATGTTATGCAAATAGTTCAGATACACCACACAGCAAGCTGACGTATCTACACTTAAAACTTATACCCGGTGTATCTGACATGACGCAAGTGCTAAGCGTTCTGAAATACCGACGTATCCAACCGGTGTATGTTACAAGCAAGATGTCACACAGACGTATCTAACATTGCGTAAGTGTATGGTATGGAGGCAAACCGGTGTATGTGTTAATTATTTAAAAAATAAAGCGAAAGTGAATGAAAACCAGGATTTTTAGTTCTTTTAATATTATTCAACCATGATAGCATGAACAGATCGAATAAAACTTGAAATAAAGTTAAATACGATTTAATTAAAGCATCTGGAACTTCTATCTCATTTTTCTCAATTCGTATCAAATGTTAGATACGTCTGTTTGAAAAGTTTTGCTTGAAATATTAACTCAAACGGTATTAATATCAATATCTTTAGAATATTGATAAAAAACCAATCCTAAACTTCATCCCTCTAAAAAAAACCGGATCATTTAGTTATGAAATTAACCATTCCTCAAGATGGATAAAACATTTCACAATAAATTCACCTTACTGTTTGCTCTAAGATCGAACATCAAGGCTCTTCCTTGATCAATGTCTTTCTAAGAACCAAACCAATCCCTCAAACTATAACGTTATATGACATAACGTTCTCCTCATCGTGAAAATGTAATTAAAGAACATTCCGTTGTACGGCAGCTCAATATGTTAACTCAACATCGCTTCTATGATGTTTTCTCACGTCAAGCAATATGCTCGACCAGCCGAAACATATAGAAATGAACTTCATGTTCAGCCCCCTCGACAAACATACAAAAACGCCAACACAGAATGTCCAACTGTGTTTATAACGTAGTAAAGAAAGCTATAAAGTTACTTGTTGCGTTAATTGTTTCGTGCAAAAGTGGACTAAATGTAAATAACAAAAGCAGCATTTGTCCGGTAATGTTCCAACTTATATATTTTCTGTTTATTCCAAGGTCAGCAGTGTGGCATCTTGTCAAAAAATACGGACCGAAAACTGGAGTATGAGTTTCACTACGATGGCCTTTTATTGAAGAATTCTCATCGCTAATGTGCATGTGGATCGCAGAACTGGATATTTGTAAACAGGAGCAGAGCGTTTTCCATCAGATAGGTATAGAGATAAGTTTAATTCTAGTTGCAACCATATTTTCTTTTAGGAACAATCAGACGGCAAAACTGTTCTAGCGATGAATAGCAAAAACTCAAACATATGTAAGATGTTTATTCATAACCTTTCATACATCTGAAAACATCGAAAATCCTTTGACTATGCTGTTTTATTCAAATACATTTGAAAACATCAATAAGCTTTGATACCTTAAAACATCAGAAAAACATTTTGTTTGAATGTCAAAGTAAAAAAAACCATGACGTCACAGGGACATTAAAATAGAAAAAAATGTTTGAAAATGTCTGTTGTTAACATCATGTTACCTTGCCTAAATACAGCGAAATCGATCTGATCTCTAATGTTCAACGTAAGATGTACATTTGAATTTCATGTTGATATAGACATTGATATCAGACATCAGCCTGATGTAAATTTTTATTCGGGATCTCTGACGTCGCACTCCAAAATAATGCCACAAAGAAGATAATTCAAAGGAGACTAGAATAGATAGTTTCATACATTCAACAAATTTCGAGTACTTTTTCAAATGGACGTAAGTAACATTTGGACGAAAATAAGAAAATCAGCATTGAAATTTTTTGAATTTATTTTTATTCCTATTTGAAAACCAGACATGCTTATCCCAATTAAATTTCACTGAATGACACATTCGTAAAAGATATTACATCACTGTGCTTAAAAATTACACTAGGAGTGAAAATTCAAGTTTCCTTTAGAAAAATGTTTCTTACAACGGTCTGCAATAGAAAAAGATGATACGTCATTTTGATAAGTCAGTATGATATACACGCTAAGATAAGATTAGGTTTTGGTAGTACAACCTAAAATTTCTGTAAAATTTAACGACCGATTTCGATAAATTTTACTTATTTATTAAGTAAAGTGGATTTTCAAATGTTTACGTTTTTTTTTTTTACCTAAATTTGGTTTAAAATATTATCATTGCGCTGCATCTGAGAATCAACACTACCCCCGAATAAAAATTTACATCAGGCTGATGTCTGATTTCAATGTCTACATCAACATGAAATTCAAATGTACATCTTACGTTGAACATTAGAAATCAGATCGTTTTCGCTGTATTTAGGCAAGGTAACATGATGTTAACATCAGACATTTTCAAACAAATTTTTTCTAATCCAATGTCCCTTTAACGTCATGATTTTGACATTCAAATAAAATGTTTTTCTGATGTTTTAAGATATCAAAGCATATTGATGTTTTCAAATGTATTTGAATAAAACAGCACAGTCAAAGGATTTTTGATGTTTTCAGATGTATTAAAGGTTATGAATAAACATCTTACATATGTTTTCAAGTGTCGATTTTATCCAATAAAAGAGATGATGTATAATGCATTCAGATGTAGAAAAACGTGACGGTGTATCGCACACTCAGATTATTTTACAGAAATCTGTAAAGTTTTACCGAATTCTCAACAGCGTTACGTTCGGTAATCCGATTATACGGATTTTGGTAAAATTTTACCGAAATCCGGTAAATTTTTTACAGATATCTGTAAAATTTCACCGAAATCCGTAAAATCGGAATACCGAACGTTCAGCTGTTGAGAATTCGGTAAAACTTTACAAATTTCTGTAAAAAAATCTAAGTGTGTAGATAATAACATTAAAACCAAATAATCTGAAAGCATCAAAATCACATGTTAGGCTAAGGTAAATTTTTATTCGGGTGTTGAGTAAAGTACATAAAGTAAATATGCACCAATATCGCCAAAACATATACAATTCACACTTAATTCTAATCGCATTGGATATTTACCGATATTTTATGAGTACAAAATTTTACATCTATAAGAACATGGATTTCAACGCAACGTGTGATTGTCATGACACAAGATGTATTCTGGCTTATTATGAATACAACATTTTACTTCACAAAGACCTTTGATTCTATTGTAACGTTTCATTCTTATGTTGTAAGAAGTTTTCTAATGCTGTAGACCTGCAGTCTTTTACAGTAGAATGAAGTTTATTTCTAAGGTAACGGCCAATTATAATATCATCAGATGTGTTTAGATGTCTTAGGTACAAAACATTTCACACATACGTAACGTTTGATTGTCATGTAATTTTAGATTCTAGTTTTATAAGACGTGTTCTGATGTTAAATTTAACATCATCAATACATTTGTTTTTAATGTGAAGTTTAAATATGTTGTATTTATATGTACTCGGGCGTTACTTCCCAAGTAACCACGAGGCTGTAAGAGCATGCATATATAGGGCATATGCATTACGTCTAGTGCATCATTAAAGTTGGATTAAAGCTGAAAAGGGCCCCACTAAGATCGAATTAATGCTATATCTTTTGTAATGCGATAAGACATTGCTAAAGTAGCATTATTGCACTGGTAATGCATCACTACATTCTTAAGCTAATCTAACGCTTCATTACTTGACAGCTGTTGAATTGATGCGATACCGCATTACCGATGTTGAATTTGGTTTGAATAAGTGCAATGATATAATGCTTGTGGTTACTTGGGTTTGAACTCTGAATACATTTAGAATACGACAACCCACATTCAAATTTAATGTTTGGAAGATGTCTGCTAATATTTTTTACATCACCATTTCTATTCGGGCCGCCATTGCGAAGTTTATGACTTATTGCAATTGTACCGCCTCCTCACCTTCAGGCTAAATAGTTTCGAATTTTGTTTTAAAATAAAGAAAGAAACCAGCTGTAGAGACTGAGATTTGTGGCAGCCAACCCGAAGGGTGAGTAGAAATATTTACCATAAGCGGATCATGAAAATTCCGGAGAAATTTGTAAATGCGAATGGCTCTGTGCTTGTAAATAAACATTCCCATAGTCGATTGCTAGCCAATAGTTGCGGGCTATAGTTCAATTCAGGACACTAACAGCAAAATTCTATAGAGGAACTGAGCTGTAATTCGTGAAAAACTGACGATTGGAAAGTTTGTTTACAGACGAAGAAACGGCTTCGCAAATTTCTACAGAATGGAAATATTTACCTCATTCCAATGAAATATATTTTTTTTATCATTCAATTGTAGATCACTGGAAAGATGGAGGAATTGACATGATTAATCGATGCGGATGCAAGGATAAAACTGGAAGGTAAGTTAATTATTCAATTTGTATGTAAATCATACGACGAATCTCAAAAATTGAAATGAATTGCACTTGATTCATATACACATACTAATTTATTCTATATATTTCAGGCTGTCGAAGGTTGATCCAATGCTCTACCACCAGGAGAATACCCTTACATTATTTGTCTGGCAACTGCACCAAAACAGGGAGAGTATTATGTGTATTTACATGGAAAAATCATATTTTGTGGTCAGCAAGCAGCCATGTCTACTTGGAATAAAAATGCTTGGAAATAAAATACCTAATTAAAGCCTGGTCACATTTTTCTGATCCGTTTAGTGGGCAATAAATCCGAAAAAAATAGATCTTACAACCTTGCTTTAAACATTTTTATTATAGCATTCCAAAAACCCAAAACAGGAAGAGAAAACTTAATTTTCGGTAAAAATAAACGATTGCAAATAGTTAATTATTAACGTTTTTCGCTTGTCACCAACAGTACCGAAATTTAAGTAATCCATGTTTACCGATAATTTCAGTATGTGCACTTTTGTGCGGTTATCGGTATTTTTTACCGAATTTTCGGTACTCTGGTCTTAGCGTGTATGGCATGTTACTTGCGTCAAAATGATACGTATTAGTTTTTTCTGCAACAAAACGATGTAAAAATATCTTTGCTAAAAATATCAATTTGTACTAAACAAAATCTAAATTTTGAACCTTGAGGTATAAAGCCTTTTACTTACGCGTCGTTAAGAGGCATTCAAATGATATAAAAATGATTCGCAAGTTACTTTTCAACACAAGCGGCGTATGTACGTTATTCCCAAAAAGTGCAAAATTGATTTTACACCGTTTTGTAAAAAGTTAGTAAAAACTTTCAGAAACAATCCATCAGAAAGTTCATCAAATGTGGGCATATAAACATGATTTTTTAATAACATGCCATGAACAACGCGTTTGTTTACATTTTGTTACTTACGTCCTTTTGAAAAAGTACTCGAGAAATGTTGAAATGAGATATTCTACTAAATAAACAACTCATTAATCAATAAATAACATACATAATAAATAATAAATCATCTCTTATATTACTAAATAGTGCAATATGTACCAAATATGGATGATAAATAAAGGATCATCTCGTAATCTATTTATAATACAAAAAGATTATTCAATATTTTATATTTTTCAACAATAAAGTCTTTAGGATTAAGTACTAACCACAAGTCGTATAACAGTGTTCAAATAGTATCGTATACTCCTATATTTTTAGTCAAAATCGCAATTGATTGTGGCCTTTATCACATTATGTTTAAGTTAAATCGTAAAGACTGCAAATTTTCGACTTCTATGCGATGTATCAATTATTCATCGTACTGCGTCACAAACAAAATCGGATATACATCGCTAACCTTTTTAAATCGAATTTGTTATTGCATATTCAATCGCATACGATATCAAATCAACTCGTATTAGAAAACAATGGAATTTGCACGTATATGGCCTCCACTTTTGCACGTATAAGCCATATTTTTGCATTCTATACGATTTGTTTACTTACATATATGTTTGTATATCATAAAAACAACTTTCAATATACGTGCATTTTGGTTGTCTGGGAAACTAGCTTCAAGACTCGATGTGAACCACATACTAACATCAATCATTTGAATAAAATTATCCATCATTCTCCTAAATATCGAATTATGTTATGAGTTTGGAATACGTTTATAAGCTAAAAGACAATTTTCAATTGTTATGGTTTAAATTTGTTCCTTATTGTCTAATTCATTTCTTTAAGTAATATGTTTTAGTTGCTCGATTGACTAAGTTTGCTCTTCATCGTCAATCCTTTTTAGAATGACATCCGAGTCTGACGCCATCATCATCTGAGTGTCCCCAATCTCAAACTCTCGCTTTATAACTTCGCTTAACGGTACTCCTCGTCAACGCCCTTAGGCTCTGAGTTTCTGGATTGTAGCTCATCGTCCTGTAGTATCATTTTGGACTCGCTCTGTCTTCTTGTCGAGAGGATAGGTAATATTAAAACAACTTACTCACAGAAAGAATTGTCTTCTTAGGAAGGCTAATAAATAACCGTTTACCAACTCATTTGTGAAGTTTCTTCTTAGGCTAGAACTATGTTCTCGCCCAAGGATGCCCCAGTAAATAAAGTTATAATGTAATAATGCTGTGGGGCTGCTCAAGATTAGATGTGAGCTAAACTTCACAAACGGCGGAAAATGTGTTTTATACAACCAGAGCGAAGCATCATGGTGTAATTGTTACTACTGATCAATCTGAGAGCGACATAGCTTGAACACAAAATTAGGTTTACTGAACTATTTTTTTCAAAAACTTACAATCTTTTCCCGTTTGAATCTTCTAGGTCATAACAATGACTTCCTACAACTCTTTTAATAACTGCTTGTACATATTTGGGTGCCAATTTTGAGCAGAACTTTCGGCCTTTATCTGATTGTTCTGTATTATTTTTTAAAATTTTCTCCCCTACTATATACGTTGGACAATTAATGTTGGATCGAAAGTTATAATATGAGGCATGTTTATCGTATGCTTTTTTAAGTTGTTCCTGAGCTGGGGTTCATTAGGTGCATTTACGTTTCGAAGTTTTCGGTATTCCCGGCCGTCCGAAACCATGTTGCGGCCAAACAAGACAAAGTATGGTGTATAATGTGTTGCTTCATGCACAGAATTCCGCACCGCATTAGCTATTTGTTGGAAGTTGCTCGACCACTCCGTGTGTCCCTTACGGATGGATGCCCGAATTGCAGTAGTAATCACACGATTTACCCTTTCGGAATCGTTAATCTGTGGATGATAGTTCGGCGTCCGCCAATGGCTTACATTGTACTTGGTTAGTAAAGATTGAAATGGTTTCGACGTAAATTGCGTTCGATTATCCGAACGAATCACCTCGGGTACACCGAATAGTAGGAACAAGGAATTTTCCACAAATTGAACCAATGAATCGGCAGTTGCTTGGCGGAAAGGTTGTACTAGCACAAACTTGGTGAATAGGTCCGTGACCACTAAGAGACATGTATTTCTGCTCCGACCAGACGCTGGAAGTGGGCCAACATAATCCATGGCCAGGAACTGCCATAGGCATTGTACTACTTTTTTCTGATCTGCCATGGGAGGTGTCGTATTTTTATTTGTGGCTTTACTAGTTTGGCATAGTAAACAGCTACGACAATATTTTTTTACCTCAATTCCCATAGAAGGCCAAAAGTAGCGTTCCTTAATCGCCGCTCATGAAACCCTTTTATAATGTCCATTCTGTTAGGCTTTGGAGGATACGATTTCCATTGGAATCTGCTATCTTCGAGTTTGTCAGTGACTTTTACAAGTTTATAGATCTGATCATCCACAATTCTAAAGTACGGGTAGTAAGTAGGATCTGTTCGTATTTTATTGATTAAATCGTAATATTCCGGATCTATCGTTATCGTCGAGATGCTTTCAACGGCCCTAGAAAAGCAGTCCGCCAGTATATTGTGTTTACCCTTTCGATACTCTAATTCGATATCGTAAGACTGAATCTTCAAAGCTCACCGCAACAGCTTTGAGTTACCTGATTCTACGCTTATGGTAAACAACCACAATAGACTTCTCGCATCAGTAACTACTTTAAAACGAGTTCCTTCAACATAATGTCGGAAATGTTCAATTGCTAACATTACTCCTAGACATTCCTTTTCGACACTTGCGTAATTTTTTGGTGTGTTGCTTAGTGTTTTACTGAAATATGCGATTATCTTTGGCTGATTATCTACGTGTGGAATAAAAGCTGCTCCTACAGCATTGTCCGATGCGTCTGATTCAATTACGAATGGATTATTGAAATCCGGATTACTAAGGATGCAGACACTAATGCAGCTTTGAGATCACCAAAAGCTTTTTCCGCTGTTTCCGTCCAAACAAACTTCGCCCTAGTCTTTTTCAGTAGATCGGATATTGGTGCTACTATTGCACTATAATCATAGACTAACTCTAAGACCAGTAGGTCCCATACAAAAACGATTTTTTTCTTGGCTCAGTCAGTACCCGAATAAAAATTTACATCAGGCTGATGTCTGATTTCAATGTCTACATCAACATGAAATTCAAATGTACATCTTACGTTGAACATTAGAGATCAGATCGTTTTCGCTGTATTTAGGCAAGGTAACATGATGTTAACATCAGACATTTTCAAACAAATTTTTTCTAATCCAATGTCCCTTTAACGTCATAATTTTGACATTCAAATAAAATGTTTTTCTGATGTTTTAAGATATCAAAGCATATTGATGTTTTCAAATGTATTTGAATAAAACAGCACAGTCAAAGGATTTTTGATGTTTTCAGATGTATTAAAGGTTATGAATAAACATCTTACATATGTTTTCAAGTGTCGATTTTATCCAATAAAAGAGATGATGTATGATGCATTCAGATGTTGAAAAACGTGACGGTGTATCGTTTCCGGATGTTTTCAGTTGTAGATAATAACATTAAAATCAAATAATCTGAAAGCATCAAAATCACATGTTAGGCTAAGGTAAATTTTTATTCGGGTGTTGAGTAAAGTACATAAAGTAAATATGCACCAATATCGCCAAAACATATACGATTCACACTTAATTCTAATCGCATCGGATATTTACCGATATTTTATGAGTACACAATTTTACATCTATAAGAACATGGATTTCAACGCAACGTGTGATTGTTATGACACAAGATGTATTCTGGCTTATTATGAATACAACATTTTACTTCACAAAGACCTTTGATTCTATTGTAACGTTTCATTCTTATGTTGTAAGAAGTTTTCTAATGCTGTAGACGTGCAGTCTTTTACAGTAGAATGAAGTTTATTTCTAAGGTAACGGCCAATTATAATGTCATCAGATGTGTTTAGATGTCTTAGGTACACACCATTTCACACATACATAACGTTTGATTGTCATGTAATTTTAGATTCTAGTTTTATAAGACGTGTTCTGATGTTAAATTTAACATCATCAATACGTTTGTTTTTAATGTGAAGTTTAAATATGTTGTATTTATATGTACTAGGGCGTTACTTTGAACTCTGAATACATTTAGAATACGACAACCCACATTCAAATTTAATGTTTGGAAGATGTCTGCTAATATTTTTTACATCACCATTTCTATTCGGGTACTAGAACATCGTCCCAAGCTCGGTCCCAAGCTCAATAATGCACCCCTTATAATGAACTCACATGAACACACTCTCAAATACTCTGTCAAAATAACACAGCAAATCAAAACAAAGGCGCAAATATGTATAACAAGGTGCTGGCTTCAAGGTGTAATTCGGACCAAGGGGTTCTACAACAGTGAACCAATTTCAAATCGCTAGTTACATATTGATTGTTGCTATAATTGCATATAAACCGCTAATACAATCCAGCAGTTGTCGATTGAAACACCTTCTTCTGTAAGAAGGTATCCTAAGTATGACACCTGTTTTCGACAGAATCGGCTTTTGTCCAGTGAAATTGTCAGACGTTCCGCAACTATGTTAAGCAGTCGAATATGCTCCTCAAAGGTATTTGTTGCTATAACAATATGGTCTGCATACACGAAGACATTGAGCTCCAAATCAAACCCAATGACTCGGTCCATCAAACGGTACATTGTAAAAGGTGCATTGGTAAGGCCAAATGGACAGACCTTAAATCGGAACAATCTCTGTGTGGTCCTGAAAGCCATTTAGTCTCTAGATTCCTCTTTCAGAGGAATTTGGAAATACGCGTCCTTTAGGTCCACTACTGAAAAGTACTTCGCACTGCCTAAACGATGGAAAAATAGGGTACGAATCTTTTTTCGTCCAGGCGTTAACTCCTCGGGAATCCAAGCAAACTCGTAGCTTACAATTCGACTTGCGAACTGGCACCAGAGCGCTGGCCCATCCAGAGGCACATTCTTCAATCGCATCAATTTTCCGATATCTTTCGAGTTCTGCTTCCATTTTGGCTTGAACTGATGGTGAACACCTATACAACGGCACTCGTCTGGGTTTAACTCCTTCCTTCAGAGTTATTACGTGCTCTAATAAGGACGTTCTTCCTAAAAGATGTTCTGTTGTGTATGGAAAATTCTCCATTGTCTTGATCAGTCTTTTACGTTCTTCTGTCGTTAGTTGATGTTCAGTTTCGATCGTTTCGGAGGTCGTTCTCGACGCCTCCGGAAGTTCTAATTCAGGAATATTTTAACCTCTCAAATAGCATCCAATAATTATTTTGTTACGATCCACCACCATTTCTAATATATGTCGAGGTTTTTATATATCATTAAATAAAGGAAAATATTATGTACTGAATTTGTGGTCATAAACAAACATGAAGCATATTTAAATTAAATTGAATTTCCTTTACATCCTATCCCACTCCCATTTCCGTGGTGTCAGATGCCCATTATCCTCTATTTTTTTATTTGAATTTGAACTTGCTATAATCCCATACCCCCTGATAACAACTGACGGCTAGCATCATCCACTGCGATGACATCCGATACCCACGTCATCGCCTAGCCTGGACCCCAAAGCCAGTACTGGATCTGGTATAAAAGGGGGACGAACTCATGGATCAATCTCTTATTCGGTAACGAAATCTCTAACACGAAACAGTGCAACGTTCAAAAGTAATCCAGCCGAGCTCGGAGGAGCGACGCCAAACTACTCCCTCAACCACGCTGAGCCAAACAATCAGGACGGTGCTAATCCCGAGTAAAAGAAAGGTGCGATATTTTCCCTTCCTTCCATTTCCCATACACTGATAGGCAAAATAAAGTGCCCACCTCATCGTTTTATCAATTTTTCTCATTAACTTGGTTCAAATTAAAGTAAACACACTGTATTTTTTTTATTATCTTATTTTTTATATTCTTTTTAAGTTTCACTTATGGAATACTGCAAAAAAAGGAGTTTTACTTAAAGAAAAAAAAAATCAATTTGTGTTGAAAAAAAACAGTGACAAAATAAAGTGCCCACTTCATTTAGGCTACAGAAAACATAAATTAAAGTAAAATAAAAGCATTTCAATAATTGATGTGTCCTCCTTTGGCCTTCAGGGCCTCCTGCAGGCGCTTCGACATGCTCTAGACCAGGTTCTTTAGGTGCTGTGGATCTAGCTCTTCCCAGGCGCGCTCCAGGGCTTCAAAATAGTTATTTTTATTGGTAACACCAGTTTTGTCAACCCTGGCATCGAGAATCGCCCACAAACTCTCGATGGGATTGAGGTCCGACAAGACCGGGAGAAAGACTTGGTCTTCTTGGCAGTATGCTTCGAGTCGTTGTCCTGCTGGAATACGAACTTCTCTTCAAAGCCCGCCTGGATCAGCGAAACCTCCAGATTTTCTCGCAGGTTGTTGATGTAAGAATCTGCCGTCATTACCCCGTCGATTTTCACAATGCTTCCCACTCCACCCCACGAAAAACACCCCCAGTCCATCACATTTCCTCCTCCATGCTTCATCGTGCCTTGGATGTGGCGCTCCTGAAGCTCCTCTCCCGATCTGCACCAAACACGAACCCACCGCTTTCGGTTAAACAGCTCGAACTTTGATTCGTCCGTCCAGAGAACCGTTTTCCAGAACTCTAAGGGCTTATCAGCATGCTCCTTAGCAAACTTAAGCCGTTTGGCTTTGTTTTCCTTGCTGATAAATGGGCGCTTCCTGGCAAGTTTGCTATTCAACCCCTGTGCTACGAGACGACGACGAACAGTTCGACCGGAAACTGATAACTGAAGGGTTTCCTTCATCTCGCGGACAGTTACCTTCGGGTTCTTCTTGACTTCGCGCATGATCTTGGTGTCCGTTCTCGCATCCGTTTTCCGCTTCCTGCCTCTGCCAGGGCGATCCACCACTGATCCAAACGTTTTAAGCTTCAGAAGAATTTTGCCAACCGCTGCCTTACTGATACTGTACTTCTTAGCGACAGTCCGGTGCGATTCACCGTTTTTCACATCACGAACGATCAATTTTCGGATACACAAGGAAATTGCTTTCGAAAGCACTGCGTTCTTCATTTTTTTCAATTGAATCAAATGCGATCACGTATACAAATGCACCAGGTTGATCCGTTTCCTTCAAAACATGTCAAAATATCAAAACATAAACAATCGAGGGGTCTTCCAATGGAAACTCGATTTTTGAAGTGGGCACTTTATTTTGTCACTGTTTTTTTTTTTGCACAAATTGATTTTTTTTTCTTTAAGTAAAACTCCTTTTTTTTAGTATTCCATAAGTAAAACTTAAAAAGAATATAAAAAATAAAATAAGAAAAAAAACTACACTGTGTTTACTTTAATTTGAACCAAAAAAATGAGAGAAATTGAAAAAACGAAGAGGTGGGCACTTTATTTTGCCTATCAGTGTATCTAAATTATGGAACAAAGTAGAATAAAATATCATTTAGTTTTTCTTATTGTAAATTTTGATTTCTAGTTTTTTATGATCGAGCATTCCTTTCCACCATCTTCTTTTTGTGACTTTTTCTATTGATCGGTAGAATTTAGGGAAGTGAGTCTGATAAACATTCAATTTCACCCGGATAGACCCTGATAGCCACCTGGCACAATAGATTAAGAGTAAGTTAAAACACGGTATCTATACCAAGATTTACAACACTTACAATATCTAATGTAGCATCGGGTTCTATATTTTTTATAATTGGAAATGCTTCGATAGGCAAGTATGAAAACTCGATTGTTTCAAAAGTCTGTTCGTTATCTATGCTGATCATCGCAACTTGCTCAAAGCCGTTTTCTCCCAAAACCATTGGTTTTATGCCGAAAACGTTCCAAAAGTTATAACCTAATATCAATTTTCTTGAAATTTGAGGAACGACTAAACTGCCGTTATAAGCATAACTGTCCCATGTATATAGGGAATCCCATAGAACATGGGACAATTATGCGTATAACGGCAGTAAAGTGGGTATAATTTTAGTAATCCCTCTGAATACTATGGAAAGTTGAACGTATCCCAAGCATTCGTGAACTGTTTTATCGGCAGTAACGATTCGGTATGGGCTCTGATGCATTTTCAGGCCGTGTTTTTCTGCAATGTCAAATATATTAGTAACGCTGACGCTAGCTCCAGTGTCAAGTTAACCATCATATTCATTTTGAAAAATTGTAACATTTACGTGTGGAGAACTTCCTGTGTGAACCTTGACCTCGCATACCTGAAGAAAGGGGTCAATGAAAGGATCACAATGGGGAACATCTTCTGCTTTTGGAGTGATATTGTTCCCAATAACACACTCCATTTTCAATTTCCCGAATGGTGAGCTGTTGGCTGCAAATCCCGGACATGATTGGGACACGATACTGTGGTCTTACCTGGATTTCCGCAGGAGTAGCAGAAAATCCTTTTTGGTTCCTGACAGTGTCTCCAACGATAGCCATTTCTATTGCAGTTCCAGCACACAGGTGTAGTTCTCTCTTCGATGTTTTGTTGACCACCACTACGTCGCTGTTCTTCTTTCTTTTGGTCTCCCCATTTCCTCAAACTTTTTCGTTGTTTCGTTAACTTACTCCCTTACTGAACCTGATACGTACGACCGCTCTGATTTGGCCGCCACTTGTAGATTGTGTACCGCATTGGGATGTCTGGCTGGACCCTTTCGTTGCTGCCTTTGAGTTTGATCGTTTGCGTCTATCCGGTAGGCATAGTATTCCAACCTACCCAGGTCACTCACCGTTCTGCAAGCCAATCTTGACCTATAATGAGGCCGCATATTATCCCATATAATTTCAAACATCCTTCCCGGGTCTAATGGATTAGAAAAAAGTTTGTTTAAACGTTCAACATTCATTTTAAACGTTAGAAACGTCTCATTGTGCTGTTGTTTTCTTTCATATATCTTCTGTCTATTACCTTGGTCCCTATTCGGGTTTCCATACATGTATCTTATACGCTCCTCAAAATCTTCCCAATTGATAAATTCATCAGAGTAGCACAAATACCAGTCGAAAGCTTCACCTCTTAGAATGGTATGGTTGCGCTGTAGTAGAATATTTTCGTCTATGTTATCCATTCTGGTTAGTCTTCGTACTTTAAGCAAAAAATCTTCTAACGATCGCTGACGAGAATCTCCACTGAACGATAGATGCCATTTTTCCATACGTCTGTCGGCCGTAACTATTTCCGATTCATTTATGGTACGACTTCTACTTCCACGCGTATTATCGTTTCCTCGATATCGACCAATTCTACATCTACTATTTCTGTGCTCCTGTTCACTCTCCCCACTTACAGATATTCTTTCAGAATTCCCTCGCCTATTTCGATGCATCCAGGGACTTTGTTCATGCTCACTATCTCTGCGCATAGATCTTCTATCGGTGTTGAGGGGGGGTGAATTTCTTGGCGAGCATGTCTGGTTTTCAAATAGGAATAAAAATAAACTCAAAAAATTTCAATGCTGATTTTCTTATTTTCGTCCAAATGTTACTTACGTCCATTTGAAAAAGTACTCGAGAATTATGCATTATATTACGATATAAGTTTTTGGTATAAAGCAATCTTATCTTACTTGCGTCCTTAAAGTAGAACTAAAGTCGAAAAGGGCCCCACTCCTGTCAAATTAAAGCTAGCGCACATGCTTTATTGAAGCCCGAAAATAAGTATATTTAGGTCATAGTTACTTTTTCAGCAGTTGAATTACTACTTCTACTGAAATGTTTTATTGCATTTTAAAAAGCATATATAGAGCTTGGGGTATTTTGGAAAAAGAAACATCGAAAAAATATTTAATTTTCTTCTAGATGAATTCATTTTTTCTGTTACGTTGTATTGTGGGGATATTATTTTATTTTAATTTATGGCATCTGCGCGTAACAATGATGGGATATATTTTTAATAAGCTCAAATGTGTTTTCTACATCGGGATTCGAACCAAGGCTTCTCACGACTGATCGATGAATGCCGGTTGTGTAAACGCTCTTAGCCATAAGAGCAAAGGAGTTATATAAGACAACTGCATAATATTAAGGAAGCACACCCCAAACATACCCTCTTTGTCGTTCTATAAAAACATATTTCATGCAGCTATTTTTAGATTTTTATTGCTAAACACGCCATTGAGACTGCGATACCCTAACCTTTAATCAGTGCAAACCTCAACCCGATACGAGCTACAAATGAAATCATACCCACCGCCGTTTATCACACAACAAGCCGACACGATTTTGATGCCCGGTGCAGGTTGAAACTGGATCATCAATGAAAATGATAAAGATGAGAATAAAGATTGAAAAAGCAGCTCCGTCCTCTGAATATAAACAACCAGAAAAACCCGCGGCTCCCCATAATGCATCCATACTTTTTGCTGAAATTTTAAGAATCAAACTTTCTGGTTAAGGAGAATGAAGGTGACGATTCTGAATCTGACAGGCAGCTCAGCTCGAGCATATGTTTTTCATTTCCAAAGTGAAACTGAAAAACGTCATCCAGATGATATTGCATCAATGCTACTTTTTAGCTAGCAATGAAGCATTTATTGAGACAATGCATTAATGGATCATTTAATGCGTATTTAACGTTAAGCTGTTTGTAGAAATATAGTAATGCATCATAACATGTTTAATGTATAGGTAATGCTACATAGCATGGAAGCTGTTGAAAAAATGTGATATGGTATTACTGTTGCTGATAGTCGGTCGAATTAGTGTTATGATATAATGCTTGTGGTTACTTGGGTACCCAAGAAACCACGAGGCTGTAATAGCATGCATATATAGGGCATATGTATTACGTCTAGTGCATCATTGCAGTTGGATTAAAGCTGAAAAGGGCCCCACTAAGATCTAACTAATGCTATATCTTTTGTAATGCCATAAAACATTGCTAAAGTAGCATTATTGCATTGGTAATTCATCACAACATTCATAAGCTAATTTAACACTTCATTACTTGACAACTGTTGAATTAATGCGATCCCGCATTACCGATGTTGATTTTGGGTTGAATAAGTGCAATAATATAATGCTTGTGGTTACTTGGGTAGTAGACGCAAAAAACTTTAAACTACTCAAACCATCATCTCCCAACAAACAAAAGGTAACAGTCGAGTTATTAGTACGAGACACTGAAGAAGTCTGCACATTGTAGACGAAATACGCGTATCTGTCGAAGATAAGCAAAGGTAGTTGGAATTAAATGGAAGATACTAATTCTTCTTCTAATTTCTAGTTAAAAGGTAACCGCAGATCAACCTTCTCTGAAGCGAATGCACTACAGTGACCTATTATCCTCACTGGACAAATTTTCCCAACCAAGGACTAACGCTTCAGGACAAAACTGCAAAGTGGTAAGATTCCCAAGCAGTTCAACTTGGAGTACAAACAACGAAATTTACAACAACTACAACGAATAATACGTGAAAAATCTCTTTAGAACAGTGCACTTATTATACGAAAAACTCTATCTAACAATTAAACAAAGATATTTTAACATTAATCAAAAAACATTTATTTGACGGAATTGAAAACGACGAAGATTTATTTTACATATTTATTTCTACTCGGGTACCTTCAACTTACTTCTGTTCTCTCATCTTGCTCTTTTCTCTCTACCTAACTGTGAGGATTCTTACTATCGAACTATCTTTAGAATGGCGCTCTGTTTCACGTTCGACGCATGCATGCGGACATTTGTTTGTTACTCACGGTTTGATTTCTGCCTTACCGACTGCTCCTCACTCTTGTTTTGTCGCCCCTGCGACGCTGGCTTTACGGAAGACAATGGCAGTTCCCAAAATGCCGACAATATTGGTTTTCCAATGGGCGGGAAAACTGCTCTATTGGAGCGTGATATTGGCGGCGCGGCTCCCTTCTAACTCTGGCCAAGGTTAGGACTTTCAACACCGACACGTGGGGTCAGGATAGTGGTACAGACAAAATAGGCGCGGTGTGCCGAGCAGGAGGTGGCTTCGCTAGTGGGAAATAAAGGCCGCCGGACGACTCCTTTTTTCCTAACGCACAGATTTATTTCTGCACTGGCCTAGCAATTTGCATAAGCTACATTTACTATAAAATTAAACGTACAATTAGTTACACTGACTTTAGGACATATTTCACGTTCTAACTACCTGAACAAACACACCGCGTGACAATATAAAAAAAACCTTTACAGTCCTGCCTCTTCCACGGATCAGATTGAAGTGGACGAGAAAGAACTTTCATTTCCTCAGAAAAACCACTGGATGCATTCTTCGTTCTGGATATCGGAAAACGAACTTATCAAAAGGCGATCTCCGATTACCTTCGGAGTTGATAGGAGATGCTATCTTATTTCCTCCCAAGCATTGCCCATCTAACTAGCTCATTCCAATATTTAAGTTGAAGTTTTTTCTTATTATTAAATTCCCGACGACAAGTAATCCTACTGGGAGATAACACTCAACCCAACGGATTCAGATTAATGGTTCAAAATGAGAAATATGCGCGCTTAGTGAGAGGATGAACATTGTAATGAGTGAAGCTCATGAACACCTTTCCATCTGGTTGTGAGTTCGCCAATTAAGAACGATGAATATACTACAGTGTGTAATTTCGAATGTTAACTTCATTACTCCGAAGTTTACTCATCATACATGGCGTATTATCATACCACTACACAATGAAAACAATGTTCGATTTTATTAAGGAACATATCTTCGATTTTGTTAAGGATAATTTTTGGAAAATTGGCATCATCGATATTTACGGATTTTTTAACTATCCACCTGATTCCGCGCCGTGAAAGAGGTTAGATAACTCGCTGTTGCATGTGAGGTGATAGAATAGTCACGGCTTTCGCAGTAATTCTGTGGAGAACTGTTTTATTTGAAATTAGAGTAAAAGATGTTAATTCACTTTGTCTGGGAATGTTCCGGGTTTAGAAATTTCACTCATCTCTGGGTGAAAAAAATAGTTGCTTACAACTTAATGATATTTATGCAAACACGATACTGGCATCGAAAACTCTCAACTATCAAGTGTATAAGTGCGTCTGGACCACTAATTTATAGACGGGCAATAAAATAATTGTGATAAGCAATAAGCTTGACCGGGCAAGTTATCCCAAAAGTTAAGCACATTTTGTTAGGTACTCTGAAGAAGTTAACTTGCTGTTTCATTCGTCTTATTTTTCGCAATAGTGTCTACTATGTTATTGTAACTTCATTAACGTAATTTTCAGCCTCCTGGACTGGTTTGACACCGAAGTTTGCACCATAGTTAAATGTGTTATACAATTATAGTTCCATAATTAAAGTAGATAACTAACGAGTATATAATTTATGAAGGCAGTTCTGAAGAGAAAAAAGTTTATTGAGCTAGACTAATTCCAACACTACTTCTAGACTCAGCAAATCGTTCATAAACTCTACACTGATAAAAAAAGTAGTGATAATATCTATTTGTCCCACACATATGTTTTCGCAATAAGATCAACAAATGATATCTATTTGTAGACACGCATACTTTCTATGTGTACACAAACCAATATGTGTGGCCACACATACTTTCATTTGCCACATACATTACATATGTGTTTCTCAAGGGTTCTGTTTATGTGTGAACAAATGAATGGAATTTTCAATAGAGTTTTGCCAATAAATATGTGTGGATTATATCCCGTGTAACACTTAACAATATTTTACAGCTTTATCAGTTTTTTTTCTCTGTGGTTATAGGCCCGGATAAAAATAACCATACAATTACAATAAAATAATATAAAGTAACATTTAAATCTATTGCCGACCATGAATCTTATTGTTCATTTATCAGATAAATGAAAAATGAATATTGTCATTACAATAGATCTACTATTTACCCTATATGCTAGAATTTTCAACTAATGCGAAACAATAAAATCAATAGTAATTGACTCAAATTTGTTCGGAGAAAAACGATTTTTTATAGTTAAGATACATAGCAACCCCCTGATTCTATTGTCGATGTCACAATTTACATAAGATTCTATTGTGGAAACAATAACTTTTATTGTCATCTTATCGTCATTAACAATATAGTCAATTTTACATACGATTGATTCTGTCGTATGGTTACTATACATTTAATTGTAAATCTATGAGATTTTTTACGGGGGTATTACCTTTTAAGTTCGAAAATCATACTGAAAATGACCCTAGAATTATCACTTCATGAGAAACCGGAAAAACTAGCAGCTTTAACACTAAAAAAATATTATGTATACACGCATACTCATTTAACCTGCCAATTTATAACATGTCCATCAATATTTGATTCGTGCCCTGATAATTTGTTTGGTCGTCGTGAATATGTACATACCATACGCGGCAGGCCCCCTCCTGAATTTTAGTCTAGCTACGCCAGTGAGCAAATACATTTGTGGTTTGCTCCAATACTTTCAATATGAAGTTTGATTTTCGTGTTGCATACAGCCTATTATAAGCTGCTGTGTGATGTGTTGGGATGAGATATGAACTATTATTATAAGCTCCCAAAATAATATATAGACTTAAAGCATGAGTTATTCGATGTTTGTTGCTATATACAGTAGGCAGAGAATAAAACAAACAATATGAATGCTGGTAAGACCAAGAATAGTTCGCTACTAGCATAAAAAGTAAATTCAAAGCATGATATTTTGGGAGATTTGCTATTTACTGTGATTGTATTTTAATGTGAACGCAAGCAAATTTAATTTTTGTTCTCCTAAAATTGCGTACTGCAACCATAAAATTATTACATATACTGGAACATCCACTCTATATGTAGCATAATTATATCTTTAATGTGCACTGGACGTACAATATATAATGGCAGGTCTAGCTGAGCACTCCAAAAAACGATCGCGCATCAGCTGGAGGGGATTTCTCTTGCTTCAAAAGAAACTTGTTCGTGGGCTTTGTTTGTACGAACAAGACTAGTATTCGGTAAAGCTTCGTGCTATCTACACGTCAACTTTTTAATGTGTTGCTGCTTGAATGTCGATTTAGGTCTGTTGCATCTTATGACTAACCGTCAAGGTGTGTTTTATATGTGAATTTGATTTATTTTAAATTTTAAGTTGCGGACGCATGTGAACAGAAATGGTTAGAATAGAAAGTACAGGGCGTGCTGAGGTTGCAGAACATAAGAAAACATAAAAATGAACAACATTTCGTTCAACAACTGAAACAAAGATCGTTTTACTCACACGCCAATTCACCGTGCATATAGGAAAAGGTGAGATTTATATATTATACAAAGTTATTTATGTATTGGTGCAAAATGCATTACGTTTCATTATGCAATTTTCACTCAAAAGTTTCTTCTTGGCCCTGCCTTAGATTAAACAATTGTTAGTGCTAATAGTTAATGTTCGATGCAACTGCTAAACTTCAATTTTACTTCAATGATCCCTGATATTTCAGGGTAGTGTAGGGATATCAGGGACATAATAGACGCCTAAAGCGGATTATCCCTTCTCAGCGTTAAAACATCAATTATAATACAAAGTATTCGCTCGATTCCATAAATTATCCATAGCACTATATGTTTGATTAGTTTAGAGTCAAAGTAATAGTAATTAAGTTACGAAAAAATTAAATTCAAAACAAGCTGATTAAGAGGATCGGGGAATAATGAATACCATACTTAATTATTGATAATATAATTTAGTAGGTGTCTAGATTTCATACATTCTCATTTACTCAGACAAACACACATTCCACGCACATACACAATTAATCATGCACACATACACGACAAGAAAGTAGTTTTTAGGTTAAAAGCTCCCAACCACTAGAATTAATCTCAATCAGAAGACCAAATACTCTTAATACATAAACTACCATGTGTAACCATCAAGTAAATGACAAGGCAGCAGGTTTGGGTGAGACTAGGCCGTATGCTCATTTTACTCCTATTCATCCATAATAATTAAGATGCCTAATGACAACATCAAAAAGTAAATGAATAATTGCCAATTTTTTACATACAATACTACACAAAAGCCCTACTCCATAACAAACATGGTTTAAAATTTATTAACACATTTAGTAAAATCTTCCGATGATGATTAGAACAAAAAAAATAACTGCAGCTTCATGCGAAATTATCCACACAAATTTATTGTGAAAAGTGCATGTAAAATTACGCATAATTTTTATTTGTTCACACATAAACAGAACACTCTGAGAACAACAAATAAAGTTTATGTGGCAAATGAAAAGTATGCGTGGCCACGCATAGTGGTTATTTTCACACATAGGAAGTATGTGTGGTTAAAAATAGGTATCATTTGTTGATCATATTGCAAAAAATCCTGTGCGGGACAAATAGATATTATCATTGCATGGTTATCAATGTAGGGCATTGACATATAGATTGTTTTCATTCATCACCAAAATTCCATTTAAAACTAGCTGTGTTGTTAAATTCACCAATTGCCTTTGGTGACTGAATTTGATGAGTTGCGCTGTCAGTTTTTGTATCATATCTTGCAACCGTGACACATGATTCATGAGTTTGATACACAGTTTTTGTTGCACATATATTTGAGGGTGTGCGTGTACTGAAATAAATTTATTTTATTCGTACACACTCACACATGATATTGGGAACTAAAGACAAAATCAACATAAACTAAATTTGAAATCAACTTGGAGTAAATATCTCGTTTGGCTTTGCTCTAATCATATTTGAGTTTATCTTAGTTTTTTTTTCTGAATTCTATACAGTACATTTAGGTTTTGAAACATATTGAAATGTATTTTCATGAGCTGATATAGTTTCGTTTGGATTAAAAATTATTTTGCAAACTGTAGAACGAAGGAAAAATCTTGGAATAAATGGAATGTGTCCCACTATATATAACCTCTTAATTAAATTGGGTTAATACTAAAGATTTTTATAATCTTAAGCCCTTGCTACATGTATAAAATATATACGGTTACCTATAATAAATAATTTTATGATACATGATCATTTATATAAAATAACTCATACTAATAATTTTGTTTAAATTTGTTCAATTAATTTGTTAGATTTTGTTTTTTTTATTCTGTATATATTAAATAATATTTTATATATTATATAAAATCACAAGTTTATTAGTTTCTCGGCCAATTGTAAATCCGAGCAAATTTTGAATTAGTGGTAGTATTGTATGAAGTCTAGAATCACGGTTCTCAGTGGCAATGAAATGAAGTGAAATTTTAACGCTGAAAAACCGCGAAAATTAAGTTAAAGGATTAAAAGTATAAAGTTACGGTCATTCGGAGTAGATTGGTGATATTTTTCAGTCCGGTCGCAACGTAGTAGCAGTGGAAAAAGTGACTGCTAACCTTTCCCCAACTATCCAACATCCCCGTGATTTCTCGTGAAAATGCAGAGGATTTCTCGGCTTCCTCCAAAGTGAGTATCATGTCAACACATTCCTTCCCATTCCCTACTTGACCAGCATTCGGGCACGGCCAGCGCCGGTATTGCTTTATAATGGGTCACCAGTTTTTAAACATTGAAGATGTATGTTAGTCCCAAACATCATCTGTTGGTTCTTTGTGTAAATACAGCTGATCTACGAAGTTGAATGCGTGGGCGGTCAATCATGTTCATGCTCATGCAAATAGTAAATGCGAGCAAATGTTTTGTTTTTTGGGAAACGATACCTATGGAGTTAATCCAAGAGTTACATTTTTGTTTAATGTAAACCAAGCAAACAGAATTGGCAATTGTTTTACCTCGAGTTATTTGATTGGCTACAAATGTTGAGCCTAAGAAATGCCCACAGGCAAAGTAAAAAGAAATATAGTTTTTTTTTGTTGTTCATTTATAGATGTATAGATGATCAACATTACAGACCGATTCGAAAGTTCGTTAAAAATTTATATAAAATTTGCGAAACGAATATGAGCTGTGAGTTCACTTTGGAATGTTTAATGCCATTCCAGTAGGAATAATAATAACATGGTGGCGAATTTGTGCCTGCCTTGACCTACCCCGCATGGAGATGTGTGGCATAAATGTATACGTTTGCTTCGAAACACTACCTAACAAAAGCCCTACGCTCAATTTCAAAACGATTTCTATTCAATTTTTAAAACCTGCCTAGCTCTATCGGACCTATCCACACTTTCTCTTCTCATCTTTGGTTCTAGCAGAAATTGCTGTCCACTCCTAGATTTGCATGTTTATAAGAAGGATATTTCCAATTTTCAAACATTATAATTGATTACGTGCATGCAACAACACAAAACATGATTAGTTAAAAGAAATATTAAGGTTTCTCAGTTTATTTCCATAGTTACTACTACTTTTTTGCATAATTTGTCATGAAGACATTACACATTGATTTGACTTCGATTGCGTCCTGTCAAGTAACATACCAAATCAGTGCTGCAACTGAAATTCCATCACCTTGAAGAAGAATACTTTAATTCAGCGGTTGGTACTGGTTCGTAGTCGGATCACGTCGCCGTCATGCTGTCCGTATTCTAATCTTTCTTATGGTCTATATTTTCACAATTCACAATAGCCATGACAGGTTTCATCGTAGTGATTTTGTGTTCATTCCTCCATTTCTAGTACACATCTTGTAACTCTTCGTTCGTATAAACACTGATATGAACCTGTAAAATATGATAGTTATGATTCTCACAACCGATTGAATAATGAATCAACAAAAACAACTAACCTTGATAGTTTTAAGTATAATCATTGGATCACAGCAAGAATAACAACGATAACAACAACGCATAGCATAAAACATCATTTTTACTGTGGACAGCACAATTCTCTCCACTCCACTTCACGTGTATTTTGCTAACCACCACCCAATGGTACATTTGTCGAAGAAAATCCATCTGGCCGCATACACTATCCGTCTCTCTTAACTTGCTCTTAGATTTTCTACAAAAACGGCTAACATCAACTATTTTGAGTAATATAATTAATAAAAACGTAACGTAATTTAATAAATAAAAATTACTAACAACTGCAAAAACGCAGTTTCAAGCACATCACTTTTTTCTCCATCAGCTTGTTTTTGGTCTCATTAGAACTGTCAAAATACACATTTGCCTTCTTCCTTTTGCTCCACTTCACAACTCAACAGCTCACCGTGATCCACCTTACGGTGGATTGATGAGCTGCATGGTGGTTGCATGTGAGCTTTTATCTTGTTGCGTGACATCGCTGTGACATTTCCAGGCAAACTCATCAAAAAGCTACTGGTGAGAAAAACAACAGCACTACTGTCTCACGCAGAAAAAAGTACCGTCAAAACAAACCAAGAAGAAAATATTTATATTCTAGCCTTAAAAATAAATGTTTTCTTCTTCTTTTCAGCATTTCGAACTTAGTGCTTTCACAATTCCCTTATTGCTTGCTCTCAACTTAGTGTTCTTAATGCACTTCCACCAACAATCAATATGCAACTAGCGATTTGAAATTGGTTCACTGTTGTAGAACCCCTTGGTCCGAATTACACCTTGAAGCCAGCACCTTGTTATACATATTTGCGCCTTTGTTTTGATTTGCTGTGTTATTTTGACAGAGTATTTGAGAGTGTGTTCATGTGAGTTCATTATAAGGGGTGCATTATTGAGCTTGGGACCGAGCTTGGGACGATGTTCTAGTACTGACTGAGCCAAGAAAAAAATCATTTTTGTGTGGGACCTACTGGTCTTAGAGTTAGTCTATGCTTCCACTGTTATTAATTGAGAGCTTTCTATGCCAGGTACCATTTTTGCATTAGTATGAATGTGTGTTGCAAGTACAATCATACCAACAATCAATATGTAACTAGCGATTTGAAATTGATTCACTGTTGTAGAACCCCTTGGTCCGAATTACACCTTGAAGCCAGCACCTTGTTATACATATTTGCGCCTTTGTTTTGTTTTGCTGTGTTATTTTGACAGAGTATTTGAGAGTGTGTTCATGTGAGTTCATTATAAGGGGTGCATTATTGAGCTTGGGACCGAGCTTGGGACGATGTTCTAGTACTGACTGAGCCAAGAAAAAAATCGTTTTTGTATGGGACCTACTGGTCTTAGAGTTAGTCTATGGTATTGCATTGTAACTGCACCTTTACCGACTGAGCTAAGGGAGGACAAACATAAATGTGCTTCATATCATTTTCCACGTTTAAAATCAAGAGGCATCGATGTTTAAAATAAAAATCAGGTCAGGTGATTTAAACATATTTATATATTTTTAGAATGAACAACTAAATTTTTGAAACAAATATAAATCTGTAAATTTTTAATTATTGTTTAGTTAAAGTTTTAAATTTAAAAAATCTGAGTTACCGTAAACCTAGATTATAATTTTGTTGTATAGACAACAGGTTGAATATCAACTAGCGGTAGCGATTTGCTACCGGACTCGTGCGAAATGCCTTAGCCATAAATGTACGCTCATATGGACGATTCCAAGTTGAAACAAAAAGTAAACACCTAGTGGTGATAAATCTGACAGCTGACATGTTAAATTATAGGACGAAAATTTTAAAATGCTTCTAAAAAATTGAAAGGAAATTCTCATTTAAAGCAGTTTGACGATAGATGAAACAACCAAATCTACTTAATAAAAACAATTTCAGCAAAATAAAAATAATGTCTGTTTGGGTATCGACGTGCCCCCCGACGTAGCGTGTCATCGAATTCCACACTGAGTGCCATTCTGCAGTTCTCTACCGTGCAGCAAGAGAAACAAAAGAGAAGGATCAGCAAGCGTTCGGCATTGAAAAATTGAACGTTCTACAGTACGCATGTAGAAAAAATAAAGTTCGGTTTATTAACGTGTTTTTCTCTCATTCAAATACAGTCTACTGATTCTAAAACATTTTGGACCTTCTCAACCGGATATGGAGAAGCTAACCAGCAAACGAACTGCGCTGATAGCTCGGGAAAAGGCGGAGCTTTCGGTCGTGACAGACCACCACGAGCGGAATCCTTCACGGAGCGAGGTCATGGATCGGCTGGACCAGCTCAAAGAAGCAGCGATGAGCTTCCGGGCTATTCAAGCGGAAATCGAGGAAAACCAGAGCGATCTGGCGGCGATTGCTTCGGTTTTTAACGTGCGGGAGGAGTTACAAAGCAAAGGATATCCTCGAGGATTTGATCGAAGAGGAGCAGTCGTCGGTAAGCCAGCGCACAATTGCGGAAACTGACGACTTGAAGGATGCGATGAAGCTGCTCATGGAGACGCAGCGACAAATGTTGCTCAACCAATCAGCCATTTTTCGGAAAACAAGCGGTACAGTGGGAAGAATAAGGAGTGTATCGAAAATAAGCTATCCACATTCATTCTTTCAAATTATGTTGAAAACCGATATTTTATTCATACAAAAAATTGATTCTATATTGTACGAGGTTAAACTTGAACATAATGAAGACCGGATGAAATTTAAGTTATTCCTTCACGAATTTTCAAACTTTGGATCGAATGCTCTTCATCAAGTTCCGGACAAGTGTTGCATCGCATTTTTTGGACGCTTGAGCCCAAATTTTTTTGAACTCCTTCATGTTCCCAGCTGCCTTATCAGTCTTCTTGAAGACCCTCTTCACGATTGCCCAGTAACGTTCGATTGGTCGAAGCTGAGGGCAATTTGGTGGATTGATATTTTTCTCAACGAAATCTATACCCTTTTCCGCAAGCCAATTGAGAGTGGTTCTGGCATAGTGAGCCGACGCTAAATCCGGCCAAAACAGTGAAGGTGTACTATGCTTCTTATATAAAGGCAACAATCTCCTCTGGAGACACTCAGATCGATAGATTTCCGCATTTATAGTTCCGGTAGTGTAAAAAATGGTTGACTTCAAACCACAGGAACATATTGCTTGCCATACCAGTACCTTTCGACCGAATTTCTCCACTTGAATCGACCTGTCCGCATCGCTCACATCCTCCCCAACGACGGCAGTAAAGTATTGTGGACCTGGAAGGGTTTTTGAGTCCTCCTTTACATAGGTCTCATCGTCCATCACAACGCATGCATCCGGACGCTGCAAAAGACGCGAATACAATTTCCGGGCCCTTGTTGCTGCTCGCTTCTTCTGTTCTGCACTTTGTTTCGAGATTTTCTGCTTCTTGTAGGTCTTCAGGTGGTTTCGCCTCTTGATACGCTGGATCATTCCGACACTCGTTCCTGCTTTTTTGGCCAAATCACGTATTGACATTGATTTGTTCTTCATGATTAGAGATACCACTTTCTGCTCCAGTTTCGGGTTGGAAGAACCGGGTTTTCTGCCTCTTCCTGGTAGCTCATCCAAAGAATAGTGTTCCCCAAACTTATAAATGATGGTTTTAACACTCGCATGATGAATTCCAAACCGCTTCGCCAATTTTCGCATAGTAATTAGGGCATGCAATACCGGTAATACCGAAACCGAAAACCGGTATTACCGGGCTAAAATTAAATACCGAAATACCGGTATTATAGCCGAAAAATGCCGGTATTTCGGTATTTTTTATTTATAAAGTAAATCTATGGAAGATTATTTTCAATCCACGGTAACAGTCCGACATTCAAAATAAGTAAATTAATAATGTATTCAAACACCGTAATCTGCCCGAAATTTGAAATCACCTTGCATGGAAATCACGCCATCGAACTCATCAGAACTCACATTCACGCTTTTTCGTCATCACCATCAACATCAATGTGAACTATGATGTAAACTGCTTCATTGAAGCTTCTGTTGTGTTATTTTCTTTCGCTTCATAAAGGAGATAACCTCACATTAATCAATAATGGTTACTTTTTTGTCAGTGTGCATCGACGATTTGACCTCAGCTAGTGTCATACTGCGAGCGATGACGACACGTATCTTTGAGTATGTTTTTAGGGCATATAGTCACTGTCACTGGCCCTACACGCTAAGACAAGAAAACCAAAAATTCGGCATAAAATACCGAAAATCGTACAAAAGTGCACATACTGAAATTATCGGTAAACATGGATTACCGAAATTTCGGTATTAGGAAAACCGGGAAAAACATTAATATTTACTTATTTTTGTACGGTAATTTTTACCGAAAATGCTAGCAACTCAATGAGAGCATTTTTAACCAAATTTAGGTAAAATATAACGATAAAATCTGTAAATCCACTTTACTGAAGAACTAAGTAAAATCAAACGTTTTGTTTTGGTAAATTATACCGATACTTTAGGTTTTGCTACCAAAACCTAATTTTCGGTAAAATTGAAACCGTATTTTCGGTAATCTGATCTTGGCGTGTAACATATGCTTGCGAGGCGAAGCGCAAACGCAGAAAGAAGAAGAAGAGTATGTTTTTAGCTGTCAGTTTTCATTCATTGTGCAAATTTGGTGCGCCTCGCTTGGTGTTTTTTGTCGTCAAATGGAATTTGAAAAAAAAAATCAGAGAGGATGTTGCTAATTCGTCGGTTTGGAAATACTTCTTACGCGGAATATTAAATCGATGGATGGCTAAGTGTACAAAATGTGATATTATTTCGAAATGCAAAGGTTCCAGTACCAGTGAGATGATTACCCACCTCCGCAGCCGGCATAAAATTAACTTGCAAAACGGCAGCATATGATGACGGGCAGCATATGAATGATGACACGTTAAACACACTGTGCACACTGAGTTATTTTTTGAGCTTGAAGTAAGCTACAATACATTACATTCAATAAGAATAAAATGAAACTCCGTGAATTCTAAGGAAATTTATTTTCATGTTCTTCAATACCGGTTTACCGGTTTTTACCGGTATTGAAATTTAGAAATACCGAAATACCGGTATTGCAAAAATGCCCCGGTATTGCATGCCCTAATAGTAATACGCTTCTTACTTAGCCATGTGTCCAGAACCTTAATTTTCACTTCCTTTTCAATACGCGACATTTTAAAAACTCAGAATTTGAACCGCACAAACAAGTAAACAAAAGAAAGCTGACAGTCAAACGCACAGCATGCAGTGTTCAGAGCATAAAAAACCATCACAAATACATGCGTACAACGCAAATGTATGTGGATAGCTTATATTCGATACACTCCTTATGTGCTGAATCCGTCTACGATACTAGCGAAAACGTCGATGAGATGTCGAATTGTGCCCCTCACGTACGGTTGCCAGCAATAAACATTCCATCATTCAACGGGGAGCGTAAAAAGTGGATGACCTTCAAGGACCTCTACGTGTCAACACACGAATGGATATCACGGAAGATGCAATACCTTTTCTCCTATTTGGAAGGAGACGCGAAGCAACTAGTGAACAAATTCACCATCTAAAGTGCCAATTATGCGAACGCGTTGGAAATGCTCACTAATCACTACGACAAAAAACGTTACACGGTGTTTGCTTTGGTACGCAGTAACTCAGCAAACTCGCAACCACTCACGACGAAGCGGTTCAGCAACTAGATACATTGGGCGTTGAATATCAAGGCCGCGATCCGTGGTTGATTTACCTGAAACTGGAAAAGTTGGACAAAGATACCCGCGCTGGCTGATCGAAGAAAGTGATTGACAACGAGAACCCCACCTTCGAAGAAGTGTTCAAGCCAACCCGTTCACTCTCACGGAAAGGAAGGTCATCGAACATTTCGATTTGACCATACAGCCATTCGAAGATTCGAAGCCCGCCCTCGGTGAATCCCTGACAGCTGCAACAAAGAGGCTCACATCCATGGAAAAGCGGTTTGCGTCCAACCTACAGTTTCGCGAGGAATATGTGAAGTTCATGCGTGAGTATTTGGAGCTTAATCACATGCAACCAGTTCCAGCCAACGAGGTGATGAAACCGGCTTCGGAACACTATTATTTGCCGCACCACGTGGTGTTCAAGGAGGACAGCAGCACAACGAAGCTACGCGTCGTATTCGATGCTTCTTGTGCCACTTCTACCGGTGTATCTCTGAACGACCAGCTGTTGGCGGGACCAAACATCAACACAGATTTGCTGTCGGTCCTCCTGCGATTCCGTTCGTACAAGGTGGCGTTCAGCGCGGACATAGCGAAAATGTACCGGCAGGTGCTTATGCACGAAGAACATCGGGATTTCCAGCGCATCTTGTGGCGTGAAAACTCTGAGCAGCCAATTGAACACTACCGTCTATCCACGGTAACGTATGGCACTAAAACCGCACCCTATCTTGCAATTCAAGCCATGAGGGAGTCATCCACAGAATACGCTTCTGTCCACCCAGCAGCAGTGCACCGAATTGTTCACCAAAGAAGAAGCCGTGTATCTAGAAACAAATATCCGCCATTCTATCGAAGTCCAGGTTCGAGCTACGGAAGTGGGCTTCGAGCAGCTCTAACCTGGTAGAGAACGAATCTCCAGTATCGGTAGCTGTGAAACTTTCGGAAGAAGCGGATACAGTCAAGGCGTTGGGAATCCATTGGTATCCGTAATAGTCAAAACCAAGATATTATACCAACACCTGTAGCTGTACGATGTCAACTAGGACGACCCTCTACCATCAGCGATCGAATCGGAATGGGTCAAAGTGAAGCAGTACCTTTCACAGCTGGAAATAGTTCGCATTTCAAGGTTCACAACACATCATTATGGTTTGATTCAACTGCACGGATTTTCAGACGCTTCTGAGCAGGCTTACTCCGCCGTGGTCTACTCATGGTGTGTTGACGAAGAAGGTAACATCACGGTTGTTCTCGTTGCTGCGAAATCGCGAGTGGCTCATATCAAGCAGGTCTCGCTGCCACGACTGGAGCTGTGTTGAGCTCTTCTACTTACCGAGCTCATGAGAAAAATGACTGAAGCTTTGAAGCACTTGGACATCGAATATTTTGCTTGGACCGATTCAACTATTGTACTGTAATGGTTATCGTCTCAGCCGTGCACTTGGAAAACGTATGTAACTTACAGAACGTCGACTATTCTTGAGTTTCTCTCTCGAGATCGGTGGCACCATGTCAACAGTTAATCAAATTCTGCCTACTGCGCTTCGCGTGGGATCCCTCCGGCTGAATTTGTGAATCATCAGCTGTGGATTCATGGACCGAAATTGTTGAACTTGGACGAGACGCAGTGGCCGCAGAGTACAGCTCAGCCCATTCGGGAAGGAAAGACAATTAGGGCTGCTGCATACTGAGGGTGTAATAGCGGTTTCGGTTCGCGACAGTTGCATCATCCAGCGGCAATTGTGGGAAAGGCGTTCGAACTTCAACGTCATCGTGCGCACCCTGGCGTGCGTCAATCGGTTTGTGAACAAGTTGGTTCGGGATCGGCGGCACGCTGGTCTGCTGGTTCCCAACGATATCTATCAACCTAAACTGCAATTACTATGCGCTCCCCAGCAGTATGTGGTCGCATCTGAAATGAAATTGCTCCAAAGTGGTAAGTTGCTTCCATCTAGGAGTACGCTCGCTACTTTGCATCCCTTCCTCGATGCTACAGGAACAATGCGAGTCGGTGGATGGCTGGAGAATTCCGTTCAGCCATACGAGTGTAAACACCCCGTGATTTTGCCTAAGTCGCACCGTGTGACACAGCTGATGGTGCGTGACCTACATTTGCAGAACTTTCATGCTGGACCAACACTGCTTACAGCTGTCATCAATCAACAATACTGGATTTTAAGCTGCCAGACCTTTTTGCTTGACATAGTTCGAGGATGCACAAGGTACGTCTGTTTGAAGGGAAGAACATCGACCGAGCTGATGAGCAGTCTGCCTCCAGCGAGAGTCTTGGCGACACTACACAGGGCCACTAAAAATCAAGGTTGGCTGCGTTCAAGGCGTTAAAATCGGTAAAGGGTACATAGTAGTCTACGTATGCCTAGCTACCCGAGCTGTGCATTTGGAGGTTGCAAGCGATATGTCCACAAACACGTTCATCAGTTCTTTGAAACGCTTTGTTTCTCGTCGGGGCTATCCGAATGAGATCCGTTCTGACAACGGCACCAATTTCATTGGTGCAGATCGTACCCGGCGAGAATTTATCGGCCAGATATTATCACACAATTAGGAAGCAGCAAGATACCTCTCTAATCTGGGAATTGAGTGGGTGTTCAACCCTCCGTCGGCGCCCCATATGGGCGGGATTTGGGAAGCCGCCGTCAAGAGCGTCAAGTTCCATTTGGTGGCTGAACTGGGAACAGAACCAATGACTTTCGAAGACCTGACGACAATATTATGCCAAATCGAAGCCTGCCTCAACAGTCGACCGTTATGCTCCCTGTCAAGCAATCCCAATAGATGTGAGGCACTGACCCCCGGCCATTTTTTGGTTGGTCAACCACTCAACCTGATACCGGAACCAGATCTTCAGCATACTCCGCGAAATCGTTTGGACCAGTGGCAGGATATGCACTGCCGTTCAGTCTTGATTTGGTTACGTTGGAAGGATGAGTATCTCTCTTCTTTGCAGCCTCGAACCAAGTGGCGTTCGGTTCATTCTAACATTTCAGTGGGCCAGTTGTTGCTAATCAAGAACGACAATGCACCACCAACCCAGTGGGAATTAGCACGTGTACAGGAAGTTCTTCCGGATACATCTGGCGTAGTACGAACAGTGACGCTGCGACGAGGTTCAACTGCGTATCAGAGACCAATTCACAAGTTATGCGTTCTTCCTGTAGATTAAGGCCAGCGGCCTCTAGGTGGGCGTGTATGTTTAGGTATCGACGTGCCCCCCCCCCCCCCCCCCCGACGCAGCGTGTCATCGAATTCCACAGTGAGTGCGACTCTGCAGGTTTCTACCGCGCAGCAAGAGAAACAAAAGAAAAGGATCAGCAAGCGTTTGCCAGTGAAAAATTGAACGTTGTACAGTACGCAAGTAGAAAATATAGCGTTTGGTTTATTAACGCGTTTTTCTCTCATTCGAATTCAGTCTACTGGGCTGACGGTCACGATTTTCGTTGCTCCGCTGTGCTGTGAAATTAAAGTCGGAAATTCTCGCCCAATAGTGCTAATTTTGCAACCAGGTGTATCGAAAAGCTAGTCTGAAGTGTACGGTGTTGTAATAATTTGGAAAAATGCTTCGGTTCGCGTAGTGACGGAAAATTTACCCAAAAAAGTGTTCCCTTTGTTTGGTCGGTCCCAGTCTCAGACGACGACCATTGAAAACCACAGCCGTTATTGAGGAGAATTAGCACAAGAAAAGAAGAAGCAGCTAGTCGCTCACCATAGCACCTTTTTTCTCTCTCTACCGCAGCTCGTTCGTTTATCGTCGGTCGTCGTTGTGGTGTGTAATGCTTATGCTGTTAGCTTTGGAAGCATCAGCATCAACCAGAGCGCCACCGTGTGTATACGTTGGGGATAGCATTCTCGTGAGATCCCGTTTTGAGGCTGTGTTAGTGTGACCAGGTCGGTCGGTCGGTCGTTCGTTCGATCGGTCAGTAAATCGGCAAAGTGGTGAGCGCATCGAGCGAAAACATCAACAGCATTAGTGTTAAGGTGTTGCGATTGATCGTGGTTGTGTGTGTTGGCAGTAGTTTGCATCGCATAAGCGGTAACAACAAGAACAACGGTATCATCTAGCACGACGTCTGCGGCAGTAGCACCTCATCACGCGTCGCGTTCAGCATCGCGGATTACTAGTGTGCGTGTACAATTCGTTCCGGTGAGCTGAAGTGTTTCGTGTCGCGGGATCGCGCCGTGCTCGTGATTCACTAAAAAAAAACTGCATACAATCAATTGCGCCGTTGTGTGTTGGTGATATTTTTCCTCAAGCGAGCTCAGGTTCAAAGTGTCGTTGTCCGATAGTGTGTATTGATTAGCATTCGTGTAAATTTAAACGTCATAAGCGAGTTTATTTTTCTTTTTGATTCTGTTTCCTGCAACCAAGTGCCAATATCTAGAACTAGATTTTAGTGGAAAAGTTGCAAATTAATCGATGTAAGAAGAGTTTATTAGATACATATATGTTACTACCGGAAGGTGTTCAACACGTCGGCGACGGCCGGGTTGATGTGGACGAGTGTCAACGGCAGCAGCTGCGCGTCCAGCAGGACTTGGCCATCTAGGACATCGAGGAGAGCTGGTTTGCAAAACAACAAATAATTTATTTCTACCATATTTTGAAGACAATATCTCATATTCTATTTTATATTATTTTGTCTATTTGGTTTTGTTTTGTTTTGTTTTTCGTTATCCTTGTCTTTTTTCAGTCACATTGGAGCGGTCCATTGCTATTGGCGGATACTACATACTTTCAGCGTATCGTTAACCAAAACGAACCCAGCAACTAACCTTTCCCCAACTATCCAACATCCCAGTGATTTCTCGTGGAAGTGCAGAGGATTTCTCGGCTTCCTTCAAAGCGAGTATCATGTCAACACGTTCCTTCCCATTCCCTATTTGACCAGCATTCGGACACGGCCGGCGCCGGTATTGCTTTATAATAGGTCACCAGTTTTTACACATTGAAGATGTATGTTAGTCCCAAACATCATCTGTTGGTGCTCTGTGTAAATACAGCTGATCTGGCAATAACGGAATTGCATCCGTGGGCGGTCAATCATGCTCATGCTCATGCTCATTCGAATACAGTCTACTGATTCCGAAACAATGTCTCTACTGTGCAGTTTTGAATGTTCATCCATCATTCAACAAATCCCGTTTAAAAAGAGTTTCATTCGATTTCTTCAGAATCATTTTAAAATTTTCGTTCTATAGTACATAAACGTCCAAATTTGGTACTAGGATTTTTCTGTTTGCGTTCTAAATTTCTTTTATTTATTCAATGAATCTGTGTTATCTTATTTCTGGAATATAATTTGGCTTGAATGTTTACAGGTTCCAGGTTCAAGGAGGGGTTTACACAGAGTGATACTACCTGAGTCGAGCAAATAACCTACCGATAAATGTGACTATTTGGCGAGCTTCGACATTTTTCTTCGGCTTCACGTTCTGGAGTGGAAAGTACTCGTTCAAATTCAATATCCGATGAATGTATAGTTGAAATTTACATATCTTGAATTCGATTCAAATCATTATTTTTATCTGAAACATGTTTACTTTAAGTAATTATTATGTTTCAAGTTGAACATCGATATTTTTAAATGTACGAGATTTGTATCCGTGCGTGATAGTAACGGTTTGAAGGTGGTGCTCATTTCGCCACGTATACTCACTATGACCTCCCTCCATAGTACCCCTCTTTGTTAAAGGTGTGCATTATGGCGTACTTTAAATAAATTTCAATCGAAATATACAAAAATGATTACATTTTTAACAAGCATCATACAACATCTATCGGTATCCGGTAAATTAGGTTTGAATGATTGTACGGCATTTCCCGGAATTTCATTTCCCGCAAGTTCATTTCCCGGATATTCATTTTCCGGAAAATCGTTTCCCGGAATGTAACATTTCTCGGAAAATTCAAATTCCGGAAAACTTAATATTTAGCTAAAACAATGTTTTACTATAAATTTATACAAAACCTAATTTATATTTTTATAAATTTAACCTCGTGGTAATAACTTTACGCTATATCATAAACATTATTATCATGATATTTATTTGATCTATTTATTTTCGAAAAATTCTACAAAAGTAAGCAACAGGTCGTGATATTAAGCTTGTCTCTTTTTTCTTTACATCAACATATTTGAAAGAACAGCTCATGTTTAAAAGAAAGGTAAATCTCCTATGAAAGGTATTTTCTCTTTTTTTCCTATCTAAACCACAAAAAAATATTTGAGAGAACCATTTATAGGAGATTCACCTTTCTTTTGAACACGAACTTTTCTTTCAAACACACTGGTCTATCCACGTCAGGCAAATATTTGCTTATTATACAAACGGGGCTACCCAGGGGGTGAGCAACTCGGCCACCTTGTGTTACCACCCTAAAAAACACAATCCGCCACACTTCAAACACACTCGCCACCAAATGAGAGATAAACTCATATCTGGCACCACTTACACGAATCAATTGTTTGCTTTCTCACTGTTTTGTTTCTCTCTTGCTTGCACTCATGTGATTTAAATGATGCATATGTGTGCGTGAATTAACCGCCAAAAAAGTCCATTGTTGCCAATACGCATAAATTTTCGATTGTAGTATTGACAGATAAGTTGAAACACAGAAACACCCTCCGACACACTGAAACACAAACACAACGTGGCAGAGTGACTTGCCCCCTGGGGCTACCCCATATGGCATAACGTCGTTTGGCATAAGGTCGTTTAGCATAAAGTCGTTTGGCATAATGTCATTTGGCATAAGATGTTGGATAAACAAGGGTCATTTGGCATAAAGGCCGTTTGTCATAATGACCATTTGGCATAAATATTGAAAAATGAAAGCTGGTAGTTGGCATATAACTTGGCATAACTTGGACATTCAAAATTCAGTAGACATAGAGTTGGAATAATGGCTATTTACCATTGATTACTGTTTGAAAAATATTGTTTCGAATGAAAATGTGTATGTTAATGTTTCATCAGAAACATTTGGCTTAATGACAGTTTGGCTCAAATACTGGAAACGCAAACAGACGTACAAGCTCAACAAGCTGATAATTGATACGCAATCTCAACAGTTACACTAGACAATTAACGAATAACTCCGGTGTGGA
Source organism: Aedes japonicus (assembly GCA_034211315.2). Taxonomy (NCBI): domain Eukaryota; kingdom Metazoa; phylum Arthropoda; class Insecta; order Diptera; family Culicidae; genus Aedes; species Aedes japonicus. The sequence continues at coordinate 5,760 of JASCZW010001622.1, read as the reverse complement.
CGATTTACATCAACTGTTATTGTTTTGTTTTCATGTTTGGTGGTTAAGGATAATCATTATATCATAGAATGTAAAATAATTATAAAATAAATTTTAAAGAACAACCTAATTAATAAACAAGAAAGATTACAATACTTCCCATATTCGCCTATTTATGTTAATTGCGTTTCTATCGGTATGGAATAAATTGTGCCAAACATAACGAAACCATACATTTAGTCAATCCAGAAATTCACTGTTCAACATTAGAGAAGAAAACATTTCATTTTCAAATTTCAATTTTAATCCTGAAACCTAAGAATGCCATATTTTGACGATCAACCTGTTTAGAAAGAAGGGAATATTACTATGGAGAAAAACCTAGATTAATCAACCTTGCGATGATAATGTCTTATGTTCTGGATATTGTTTTCTCAGTCGTGTTTTGTTTTTCGTTTCATTTTACTCAGTGTTTTTTTTTTGCACGGGGGATACGGTCCACTTTTAGTATGGAACCGTGTAAAAAAAGACTAAATAGAGTTGATATATTCACATGCTTAAACATTTTATATTGCTTCGATTTTGTTTTTATGCGTTATCTTTCCATGCAATGTTCAATATGCAGTTTTTAAAATTTTGAATATTCACACCAAAAATTGTGAATTTTTAGAAAAACTGCCATATGATTACTTTTGGCCCAAAACGTAAAATGTGAGTTGAATTAGGTCGATAGGTTGCTCGGTTCTGGAGTTATGGCCGAAAACAACCCGTGTAAAAAAACCGTCCAAAAAGAACCTAAGTGTAATCCAACGGATTAAGATCTAGACTGCTAAGGGGCCACAAATCCTTCGGTCAAAACTTCATGTTATCATTCAACCATTGTTGGGTTCGATTGGACATGTGGCACGGCGCTTGATCCTGCTGTATGACAACGTTTTGGTCCTCGGAGAAGTTGGCCTTCAACCAGGGAAGCACTTGGTCCTTTAAAATACCGATATACACTTCGGTATTGATTTTAACTCCAGCATCAATGAAAACAGGCGGCATTTTAAAACCGTTGGACGCCACCAAGTCAAACATCATGACACCAGCCGGATGTTTGGTTTGAAATTTAAATTTCACTTTTCCGGAACGTTCTCTATTTTCTGCGGTGAAATGAACCGGTCCGTGCGGCTGTTGGTCACAGCATCGATGAGGAAAAGCTTTTCGTCGGAGATCAGGATTATCATTTTTTCCTTCTTCAACAAGGAAAGCAATCTCTTGAAACGAGTCACTCGTAGTTCCTTGACACGGTCCGTAATCAAGTGGCGTTTCACTCTGGATCTGGAAGATGCATGCAGGTCTTCTTTGATGATTCTCCGCATGGACTTCTCCGAAATATTGGCTTCCCTTGCAAGTTTTCTTATGGAACGCACCAGGTTACGAGCAATTTTTGCACGGACCGATTTGATCACGTTCGGCGTGCGTGCAAAGCGCGGACGTCCGTTTCCCGGCTTCGCTGCTTAGGACCATCCTGCAGGGACTTTTTTATACGATAAACTGTTGCCAAATGGCACCCTACCACCTTGGCTATTTCTTTCGGCTTCTTCTGGGCGAGCAACAAACTGGTAACTTCTTTCGCGAATATTTTGTCGAATTTGCAATAAAACAAATAGAATGTTTGGATGCAGCTCTTGAAAGTAAACATAAAAAAATACACTTTCGACAGAAATAAGTCACTAGCTACACAAATTACCCCAATACTCAAGTTTGAACATTTTCGCATTATTTTCTGCCGCACCCTGTACACACCGCTAAAATCGATCGACTACGATATGCTGGCCATGTCGTAAGAATGTTGGACGACAGTGCAGTTAATATGATTCTGGAAAACGAACCGACGGGTGCAAGAAGAAGAGGTGCGCAACGAGCAAGGTGGATAGATCAAATAGAGGGTGACCTGCGGACCTTTCACAGACAGTTGGGCTGGCGAAGTAACATCCATGGACCGAATACAATGGAGACAAATTCTGTGTACAGCAGAAGCCACATCGGCCTTGATCTGATGGGTAAGGTAACCCGACCAGAAGGACATGACATAAAAATAACAAAATTCTAACAAAACTAGTTACGACTAACTTATTAAGATATAAATTTGTTAAGGATGTTTTCATCTGGATAATTGTATATCATACTTATAACAAATTGAGATATAATGCCCACGGGGCACAATTTGCGTAAATAAATAGATTGATTTTAACACTAGCTGATATGATTTTGTTACATCGCAACAAAACGGTTACAAAGTTTGTTTTGTTTATGTTATATCTTTACATCTTGAGGATTTTTTGTTACAATTTCTGTTATTTTAACAACATCCGCGATCTAATTCTACCAACCTCTGTTATAAAAAACAGCGTAACTGAATAACAAAACTTGAAATAATTTTGATGTTTCTATAACTATTTCTGGAAGTTTATAACGCTGGCTGTTGTGGACTGCTGTTGTTAGTAACTCTTGTAGAGCCTCTGGAGCCTTGTATTTTAAATTTCTACGGTGATAATTCCGGGTTGCATTTCTGCTTTTTATTGTTGTTCACGACTACATTGCCGACAATAGAAGATTTTCCTTCGTTCTATGATGATATAACCGGTAGCGGACACAGCATTGCCGCAGGTCGAGTAATGAATCCACGAGCCCTTTGAAGGGTAACAACCCGAACAACGCCGTCCTTGCAGAGGTGAAGTTCATGGATTCTTCCAGTTGGCCATCGCATCGGTTATAGATTTTCTTTCTTAACTATTTCAAGACGATTCTTCTCAATTTGTAAAGAATGTGCACACCAAAAAGTAGTCGTCGGAAATGCCCTAATGCCTTCTCCGTGTACGCTTTGCTAATCCAATCACTACTACATGAATATCAATGTATGTGTGCTATGATGAAGACATCGTTTGGCTACAGTAACCTTTATTCAGTAAAATGGCGTCGAATCAAGAACGCGTGCGCGAAGCAATTTTGCACAAAAGAGTGGAAAATCCAGATATGTCGCACGGCGATATTGCCAAGTCATTAAAAATCGCAAAATCGACGGTTACTAACGTGCTAAAAAACTTTCAGCAGCGCTTTACTTTAAAGAGAAAGGTCGGTTCCGGAGGTAACCATGATTCTCGTTTCGTCGCGGAGAGGAAGAAAGTGATTAAAGAATTTAAGAAGAAACCGAATATCTCCGTTCGTGATGTGGCGAAAAAAGTGAAAATGTCTCCATCGTTCGTCCAGAAAGTGAAGAAAAGTGCAGGCTTGAAATCATTCAAAGTAGGTGTTGCTCCAAATCGTAACGACAGCCAGAACAAGAGCGCAAAATCTCGATCGAGAAAATTATATGACACTATGCTGAAGGAATACGACTGCATAATATTGGATGACGAAACATGTTTCAAAGCTGACTTTATGCAGATACCGGGACTACAGTTTTATACCTCGATGTATGTGTGCAAGAGAGGAAATTTTGCTGATCGTTTTAAGCAAAAAAATTGTCGAAGTTCCCATAAAAATACCTCGTATGGCAGGCAATATGTGGATGCGGTCTCAGAAGCGACATCTTCATCACGACTGGCACTCTAAATGGACAAATTTACGTAAAAGAGTGTCTGAATAAACGACTGTTGCCGTTCATTCGGGAACACAACGGTTCGGTGCTGTTCTGGCCTGACCTGGCATCTTGCCACTATGGAAAACTGGCTAAGGATTGGTACAATGGTGTAAATATTGTCCCAAATTATTGCAATCCGCCAAATTCGCCAGAACTCCATCCGATCGAAAAGTATTGGGCTCTGGTCAAGAGGAATCTTCGAAAAACGAATAGCGTAGCAATTGATGAGAAAAGCTTCAGGCGTAACTGGCAGAAAGCTGCAAAATTGGTGACGGATGACACTGTGCAAAAACTGATGGAAGGTGTCAAACGAAAGGTGCGGGCATTTGGATATAACAGGTCAAATTGACTTAACTGTATATGTTTTATATTTGTATTTTTTTGAAGTCTTCAATAAATGATTTTCTCGATACCATTGTACATTGAACTTGTTCATTGAACTAATTAGGTTTCTTTCATAAATTTATTTCAATAGTTGCTCAATGTGTCCTCCATTTTCTTGGATGCAGTACATGATCCTCCTTCCGGTCTCTTCCACAAGGTTAATATTATTCATTTGCTCGTGCATCTTTCGGGCAGCAATAAAAATTTGGTCAATTAGCTGTTCGCAAGTATTGATTGTCACCGAATACACCTCTTCCTTCATGCACCCCCATAAAAAGAAGTCCATGGGAGTCAAATCCGGACTCCTTGGGGGCCAAGGAATCGGCCCATTCCGTCCAAACCACGGTTCCCGATAGTTGGCGTTCAGAAAATGTCTTACCGTATTGTTGGAATGAGGTGGGGCTCCGTCCTGTTGAAACACCAAGCGCCGTCTCACAGCAAGTGGGACATTCTCCAGCAAGATTGGAAGCTCGTTCTCTAAAAATTCCAAATACTTCACACTGTTTAGCAAACCTTCGATAATGTACGGCCCGATAAGCTGTCGGTCAATTATACCGGCCCATACATTAACGGAAAACCGGTACTGTGTTCTTGTTTCTTTGACCACTCTTGGGTTTTCAATTGCCCACGTGTGGTCATTGTGGGTATTGAAGTATCCTGCACGGGTAAAGGTGCACTCGTCCGTCCAAAGGATGCTTTTCGAGAAAAATGCATCCTCATCGCTTTTCGCTGTCATAATCCTGCTGAACTCAAGCCGGAGTGGTTTATCTCTTTCCAGAAGCTCCTGAACTTGCAGCGTATGAAACGGATGCATATTCTCTTTGTTTAAAACGTTCCATACGCTCCAGTGAGAAACCGGTAACTGAGCTGCAACTCGCCTTGTACTGGATTTGGGATCGTTTCTCACAGTTCTTAAAATTCTCTCCTCCATGGCCGGCGGGGCTGGTCGGCTTGAGTTGCAGTCCAAAATAACGTTCCATTCCGGAACCGACGGTGTGTAGACGTGAAGGTTCCTGTCTCAACGTAATGTTTACAAACTAAACATCTTACATACTTGTATTATTTTACATACTTGCGTTTGGCAGTCGACGGTTGGGAAATCTGCGTCCATATTCTTGTTGGGCTGTCGTTGCCACACAGTTGGCAAAACCGTAACAGAGATAAATATCCGCCAGCTCTTCTGGAGAATACATGTTTGTTTTCTGCCAGCTGTAAGTTTCTGTTTAGATTTTTCTTCTTTCATACCGTCACTCCACGTGGCGATCAAGTGTGCTATGCGCGCTGCAAACAGACGTCAACAGCAACGCACGGTGGGTTGAATTCGTGTTTTACGCAACCGTTGATTAACGACTCAACCAGATGTGTTTAGTATAAAATTGCGACAAAACTAAACAAGATATAAAGTTGGTGTTAAAGAGAGAGTTGTAGAGCGGGTTAAGAGGCATCTTTTGCCTAGTCAAAACAATAATCTTTATTACGTATTTTTTTAAATAATGAGGGAAAATCCTTAGAAAAACACAAGTTTTAGACTTGTTTATCCCTAAAATGTGCCTAAATGCAAAGTAAAAGGGACACTATTAAGTAGGAAATTTACCAAAGCTATCCGATGAAGGTAACAGTTTATTGTTTAATGGCATAGTTTTAGAGTGAGTTAGAGCCAATTTCTGGCAAGCATAGACCAAAACAGAAAAAGTTCAATAACTCAGTTATTTTTGATATTTGATCATATGCGTAGAACACTTTTTTTCTTCAAATATGATCTTCTATCA
>JASCZW010001621.1:0-74255 GCA_034211315.2 Aedes japonicus | reverse complement strand
AAATCAAAAATTAAACTTAAAAATCAATTAGCAAATCTGTCCGACGTACGATTTTTATAATTTTTCAAAAAGACTTTGAGTCATAATAAGAAAAATAGACGTTGTTCTACAATGGAGCAACTTAAGATAAAAAAGTTCTTAGAAGTAAGAATAATTAAAAAAAATTCTTATTTGTTGTTTTTGCCTAAATAACCATATTTTAATAATATAATACGATTTTTTTAATGATTTTAAACAAAAATGCTCTTGGTGAGCAACATTCTATATGTACCCATTTTCGAGATAATTTGAAAGTAATGTCGAAAACATGGCTTTTTCCATGAAAATATCCCTTTTTCAAAAGTTAGTCGAAATTGTCCATCTTCAAAAGTATTTTTTTCAAATTTTAAATAAAATTTTCAACAATATACCTCCCTGGGCATTGGAAAAACCTTGTGGTAGATTGAAAACTACCAGGTCCCAGGGCTTGGACTGGATCTTTACCCAAACGGGAAAGATGCAAACCAGTGTTTCCAGGGGTGATGTGGACCAGAAGTGCATTTGAACCCACTAGTAGTAGCATTTTCACTTTTAATTTGACAACTTTCCTTATTTTCATACAATATAGAATTTGTATAATTTCAATAATATTACTACCACTCAAAGAATCGTCTACTGTTATTAAACTGAGTTTTAATATGGGTCTGCAATTTTCTGGAAAGCATCACCACACAGATTCTACATTTGGTCTGGCTGTTGTTGGCAGAGGAGCGAATATTTTTGTATACTTCTAGAACGAAAAAAGAAATTATGCAAGGATCAGCATGCCGAGGCTTGGAGCTTGTTGCAATCCGAGTCTCATGGCGACGCAAATGGACAGGCAGGCATCTTGGCCTATGGTTGGAACAAGAGCAAGTAGCCGACCAAGAAAGACCTACGTGGACGAAGCACATGCATGCGAAGTATCATCTAAGGCGGTATGTTCCCAACAAATCTAAAGAATGTAACAACAGATGTGGGTAAGTAACCAGTTAATATTTCCAAAACTACGTACACGTCATACATACAAACATAACTATATATTAATAGATCGCCCACAAATACCCATGTAAAACAGAGCAGCTTATTTCTCGATGAGTGTAACGTCAAATACTTTGTTCCATTTGGGAGCGTAGAATATGGGAATAAAATATTTGCCTGCACTTAGTAATTCAGAAAGCACGAAAAATGAAAAAGTGCCACTAAATTATTATATGTCTGCTGCCAATAGTATGTGATCAGCACAAAAATTAGGAATGAGCAATAAAGATGAGAAAAGATCTTCGATAATCTAATAGCACCGGCAATCTATCAAATAAAGCAACAGCTATTAGTATATGCAATTAATATGGTAGTATTTCCGCCAAATTATGTAATTTGAGCACAACCATTCTGCATGTCTTTGACTTGTTGGATTTTCCATAAAACAGTAGAATGAGCAATGGATAAATATATATCCATTGCTCATTTTACTGTTTTTATGGGAAAATCTAAACAAAATTAAAAGACATATGCGAATAGTTTAGTGCTCAAATTACATAATTTGGCGGAAATACTGCCATATTTAATTGCACATATACTAATAGCTGTTGCTTATTTGACAGATTTACCGGTCACAATTAGATTATCCGAAGATCTTTCTCATCTTTATTGCTCATTCCTAATTTTTTAATGCTGATCACATTATTTGTTGGCACAGCCTCAATAATTTAATGGCACTTTTTTCATTTTTTATTGCTCAAATCTCTCTTTTAATTGATGATTAATTATGCTGCCGAATATGGGGAGATAGCTGTTACATTATCACAACTGTACTATATGAAATTGCGCAGATACCAAAAACTGCAGCAGACTCTGAATATAACTAACAACGTAATGGCACGGACAAAGTACAAAACCCAGACTTTAAAACAAATACCTGGACAACAAAACGCGTATACACTGACTGATACTGAATCCCAAAAATTTCAAAGAAGATTATGTGAGCTGATTTCAAAACCCGGTGTTTATTTGGGTCACCATAGACTAATCCTTCCGGTATAGTCGCTTGAGGTTTTCGGGAGCCAACCCCGATCATTGCAGTCCTATGGGGATAAAAAAATCCTGCACATCCTGGTTATCGAAAAATCAATGCATAAGTATAGTTGGTTTTAAATGAAATATTTATTGATTGAATTGTACTTTTTCTACGCGTTTGGTCTCTTCTGGGCTCTGTTAGATAAATGGTCTCTGAAGTTCCTATTTTTCAAACTCATTCGCAACTGTTGCCAGTTCTTTAGAAGCATTCTGGAACCTATCACTTACAATATATTAATCGTAATCTCTGTTTTATTTCTGTTTTATTTTATTATCTTTTTCGCTAGCTATGTGACGGACGAAACCCCATATGACGAGAGGCCAAGCAAATTAGGCAAATGTTCAACGATATACAACTTTTTACAGAAAAAAACCTGCCCAAACCTTTAACTTCCCATAATCCCTGAGCAGTCGGTTTACCACGAACCACGCAGAACTTAATTGACCCCCATGGGTTAAAGATGCTGTGATGCTCACTCCCTTCCCTCCCTGATGTATTATGGACGATGTGAAATTTCGCATCGGTGACTTGGCCCTCGACCCCTTGTACATCACAAAATGAAATGAAAGCGAAAATAAAACATCCTGGCACTGTTAGACAACAATCAGAGCATCGTAAGAAAGCCCGGAACCGGACGGCCGTCGACCCTGACCGACAAGAAGCTCCAAAGGATGCTGAAGAGGAAGACCGAGAGAAAGGTGGCCAAATCGCTGCGTGCGCTTGGCCGGGAGGTCGGGTCAATCTGCCAAACAGTGAAAAAGTACCTCGCGAACATGAACATACATGTCAGAAAGCGGAAGTCGCGTCCACTGGTTTTTGAGCTGCACGCAATGACGTAGCGGCAGCGGCTGAATAAGATGGTCAACTCGATGTTTCTGGCGAATCGCGACGTGGCAGTGGTGACGGACGACGAGACCTATCTCACTCTGGATGGCAACGACTGGCGTATTATACTTCTCCCACGAAGGAAGTGAGCTCCGAGGTGAAGTTCATTTCACACACCAAGTTCCCCAAGAAGGTGCTGCTGTCGCTGGCAATCAGCGAGAAGAGGATGTCTAAGCCGCTCTTCTTACGCTTCGGAGTGGCCGTGAATAGGGAAATTTATAGTACGAAAGGCCTACCGGAAGAGGCGTCGTTCATCAAGAAATACCATAAGAGCGAAGACGCGGTGTTCTGGCGGTATCTGGCGTCGGCCCACTACTCGAAGCGATCGTTGGAGGAGATGGAGCGGCTGAATATCGATGTGGTACCCAAGTCGGCGAACCCGCCCAACGTCCCCCAGCTGCGTCCCATCGAGAATATATGAGCCAACCTGAAGCGTAAGAGCTACTCTAACAATGTTTTCGCGAAAACTGAGGAGGAATTGATAAATAAAACGAAGAAATAGAACTCGAAAACATGCCTATACGAATTTTTTCGTCCGCCATGGCGATTGTTGGAAGGCCGCTCACAAGGGCGTAGAATTTTTTTGTAAGTAAGCTTAAATAATTACCTTCCACGGAAAATTGATCAAAAGCATTCGTCTGCCTTAGCTTTTTTTTTGTCACCATCCGAAAAAAGGCCATTTTGGGCTTCAAATGGTGAGTTGACAACTTGGCAGGAGGGTGCGACCGACCTCTGGTCCTCACAAGTTCCTACCTCACGCCTCCACGAGTCATATGATCACAAAAGACTGCCAGCTGAAACATGGAGACGCTGGTTGGCGTAGCCTGGGCAATGTTGTCAATCCGACAACAGCGAAGTGAGGGGGTGCGACCGGTACATCATATCATAATTTTCCATTCTCATATCTTTCAGGTCTTCCAGGTCGTCAGGTATTACAAAATAATTTAAAATTTAAAATTCTTTTTTTCATGGCGGTCATACATTGCCTAAATTTTCTGGTTCATAATGGATGCGCAAGTTTGTCTACAATTGCAACAAAACAGCAGTCTGGCACACATGTAATTTTCAATTCATATTACAATATACCCTCACTATATATTTTATCTTATAGGACATTGTTTATTCATAGCCTAATTCTGTATATTTCATTACATGTATTACGCCAGAAAGGTAAATTTCTCTCAGGTACCATACAGTTTAGGAGAGGAGGTCTTGCGGTTATAGGATGATCATCTTCTGGTAGAAGCAGCAGTAAGAATGGGGATCAATTTTCAGCTGTATCTAGCACCGTCGGAGTGGCCTTCTCGAAAGTAGCAATGGATGTATATATAGATGTGTAGATACTAGTATGTGTTATTATATGATGCATGTTTTTTACAAGCTCTAGCATATTTTCATTAATAGAAATGTTGACGACTCTCTCGACCACTCAACCTTTAATTCCTTCATTATATTTTCCATTAAATGGCGTAATATGACCTTAACATTTCAGTACACGATCATCAACTACTATTTGAGCGGTTCAGAGGAACACAGCTGTTCATCATTATTAATTGCATATCATAAATATAATATTATGGAAGAAGTAATAAAATAATTAATAAAATTTTAATTGCTTCAGTTTGGTGATCCGGCCGGTATAATTATTTTATTACATTATATCAAATAATAATCAAAATTAATAAATGCTCTTCATTCCAGAAGGTTATATATCTATATGTCATGATTAAATACGTAATAATATAATATTATGGTTTTATATACAATTGAATGCTTTATTGATATTTATACCTCAATGAATAACAAGATGACCTTCACATTCCAGAGATACAGTCACCCATCAGTGATACAAAGTGGTACGAAGCTGCATATTATTATTACTGCCTTAATATTATTATTTCAGCAGGTTAATTAATTTAGTTTAACATGGTTATCATAGGCTCGTGAACTCCAACTATTACATAATTTAACTAAATATCCTTATATAATTTTTGCTCTAATATATAATCATATATAACATATTATTATTACATTACATCTATATTTATATAAATATAATAAATACTGGGTTGGGAGGGAGCACCAGGGTATCATTCAAGCTGAAACTGGACGATGGTTTGATTGACTGCCTGAGTCTAGGAGGGAACAAACAGTATCATTTCTTATCCTACCGATTCGAGTGTGGTGCTGCGAGTTCTACTCCAACAGTTTCAGGGAGAGTGACGCGCCCTTCTTAACAAGCCATCCTGTAGAAAGCTTAATGAGTATTGCGAATTGTGTTATTCGATTTGTTGGATCATATCGTTGGAAGGAGATTCTTAATTTCCCGTGGATTTCGTGTAAGTGTCTCTGCTTACGGGTCCACCCCTCCGTTTTTGGCCCTTCATACAGCGATAGTGCGAATTCAGATCGGTGGCCCAATTTGATCTTGCTGTTAAGTGGAGCTGCATCCAAGCCAAGGGCTAGAGGGGATGGTGGCTACCATACATACATACATACATACCATCCGAAAAAAGGCCATTTTTGTAATGCAAATGCTATTCTATTTTAGGCAAAAATCGGTCACAGTACTATCTGAATCGACATCCCGCTAATATCAAGAAATTCATAACGAGACTTCCGGAGGCTGGTGCAAAAGTGACCGAGGATCAATTTATGGGATGGTTTCTGGAAGTGGAAGAAAACCTCAATGATGTTGATGTTGACCTCTCGATCCTCAATGATCCAGAACGTGTTTTTAATTTTGATGAATCGGGCTTGTACCAGCAAGGTTTAAAGCTCTGTGTGACGCTCACGCCAGCAATGTTTACTTCGTGAACAACAACTGCAACAAAGAGAATTTCGCGGTCATTTTTGGAAGCAGTGCTGACGGTGCGCTTACGCCGCAGATGATCATCTATCCTGGCAAACGAGTAACACGTGAAATCGCTGAGAATGTTCCAGCTGGTTGGTCTGTTTCCGATGAGGGATGGCAAACTTGCAAACTTGCAACTGCTTCGACACTGCTTATCCCGTATCGTCTAGAATGTTTTTGGGTGACCTTGATATTGAATCAGCTGTTGACCGCTTCAACTGTTTGCTGCGTGAGAGTGTTTTGGCAGCTGTACCGAAGTGCCAAACTCCGAGAAAACCTCCGTGGCCTAATGCTCTTCTGTGCAACATGAAACAACTCTTCGCGCTTTTGCCATTCGACGATGTGCCTCTACTAAATTAGATTTTAATCGCGCCAGCTATGAATATCGGCGTTATAACAAATTCCTCTACAAATATTATGTACATCGCACGCAAGAAAATCTTCGACGCCATCCTTAGAAATTTCGGTCGTTCGTGAACTCGATGAGGAAGGAAACTGGAACACCGTCATGTGTGTTTCTCGATAGAAACCTTGCACGGACTACCTAGGAGAAATGCAGCCTTTTTGCAAGACACTTTTCGAGTGTATTTTCAAGCGATTTGCCATCTCAAGCTGATATTGAAAGTGCTGTGCGGGAAGTACGCAGCGATGTAATTAACATGGATGTCTTAGCTGTCGACGTTCAGGTGGTTGTTTCGGCGATACGCAAGATCAAATCGTCCTTTAATCCTGGACCTTGCGTGATTCCTTCTGCTGTGTTGAAAAAAATGCTCCGGACATTTTAGCTACTCCACTTTCTCTGCTTTTCAACCTATCACTCCAGTAATCAAAATTTCCAATGCAGTGGAAGTGCTCTACTATGTTTCCAGTTTTCATGAAAGGAGACAAAAGTGATATAAGAAATAACCGTGGCATTACTTCACTAGTTGTGGAATCAAAAGTATTTGAGTCGCTGATCAACGACAAATTGTTTGCTGCCTGCAAGAATTACATCAGCCCCTATCAACACGGCTTTTATCCCGGCCGCTCTGATGAAACGAATCTTATCAGCTTTACGTCGTTTTGCATTAAGAACGTCTGTAAAAAACTCCAAGTCGATGCTGTTTATACCGATCTCAAATCTGCCTTCGATAAAGTTAACCATGACTTCCTGCTTGCAAAACGGGAGAAAATTGGTTGTTCCATTGCTTTCTGCACATGGCTCTGATCTTATCTTGTACAACGTCAAGTATCTGTCAGTATTGGAAACAATTGATCGGACTATTTTTCGAACCATTCCGGAGTTCCCCAAGGAAGCACCCTGGGACCATTGCTGTTTTCGCTTTTTCATAAACGGGGTGTCCTCATATTGCTTAATGGAGGTTTTCTGTTGTTGTTTTCAGATGACCTTAAAATTTATCAAGTTGTTCGCAGCCTAGCAGACTGCTGTGAACTACAGAAACTTCTTCAAATATTCAGTAATTGGTGCGTGCGAAATATGATGGTTCTGAGCATCTCAATCATGTTAATGACCTCGGAGTTTTATTGGACGAAAAGCTAACCTTTACTCGACACTTCTTAGGTACCATTGATAAAGCCAATCGCCAGCTTGGGTTCATGTTCAAAAATATCCAATGAGTTTCGTAATCCGCTGTGTTTCAAAGCTCTTTATTGCTCGCTCTATTCTTGAGTTTGCATCTGCTGTATGGAACCCCTACCAGGCTGTATGGAGTGCGCGGTTTGAAGCTTTCCAACGCATATTTGTAAGATATGCTTTGCGCCACCTTCCATTGAGTGACCCGTTAAACTTTCCTGCTTACGCCGATCGTTGTCGCCTGCTAGGGCTGGATACTCTGTCTTAACGAAGGAACGTCGCGCAATCTGTATTCGTTGCCAAGCTTCTCTTGTCTGAATATGATGTTCCTGAGTTGCTGTCGAAAATCAGTCTATATGCTCCTGCCCGAACCCTTCGATAGAGAGCGTTGCTTCACGAAGTATTACAAGCAACTAATCATGCTGCAAATAGTTCCATTGCGCGCCATGATCCGTCGGTTAAACGTAGAATCCGACGAATTTGATTTCAACATGTCCGCCTCAAGATTTCGTCACCGCTTGCTGAACCGTTTTTAACGTTGACTTTTTATTAGATTTAAGTACTTCATGTAGACCACAAAGTCCGATGAATCAAAGACAATACAAAACATTTTTCGAATACATAGCCAATGATTTGGTGGCTTTTAATCAAAATGTCGAGTGTCTGGTTATTGTCTTCATCGGTCAACACAAAAAGCCACGTTAGCATCGAGTTGACAGTGTTGACAGAGTACCAAATGGCTAGAATGGTACAACAAGAAGGAGCAGGCGAAGAAAAATCAGGAAAAGTCAAGCAAGACAGAATCGCGTAAAGAAATTGCAGAAACAATAGAAATTTGAAAGAAATCTAAAGTAGAAGTAAGCAAAAAAATATGTAAAAGCAAAGCCAAATGCAGGCAAGAAGTCGAAGTATAGGATGAAAGAAGAAAATCAAATTAGAGACCGAGAAAAAAATATAAAATTTCCACGATTAATTCGTACAACATATTGATTATCAACTTCCATCTTTCTTTCTTTTTTCAATGAAGCGGTAGGAAGGAATTATTTTTCTTATAAAGAGTAAATAAGAATAACAATTGTAAAAAACAACAAAACAGTCTTCAATCTTTTTTTGTTGACCCATAATACTGGGAACATTATTCCATAATTCTGACTTAGTCCAAAAGTAGGCTGAAATATTGGGAATGAACATACCTGTCATTAATTTATTCCAAAAATAACGTTTTTTCTGCAGAATAGTACACAGAAAATCAAATAATTTAATATTTTTCTTCAATTCAACCAATAATTTTCTTAGACGTTTTTATCAATAATTTAGCAGCACCAACATAATATGCTGGCCCATAATACTGGATGATCTGTAGATTCAATTGATTGTTGTGGTCAAAAATTACCTCACAACATTCTCGTTCAAACTGTGTTCAAATATCCTATCTGGCAATCCTTGTTACATTTTTTTTTATTTGGAAACTTGTCCAAAAAACTTAGACCTACTTGAAATCAAAATCTAACAACAAAATGCACGAATTGTTCTTCCGATTCAATATTCATCAACAACGTAATACTGTGACCCATCTGAATGTATTTCCATTGCAAAGAATTTCATTACTTCTGTACCGAGGAAATCTGTTTGGAAAGTAGCGCTTATCGAAAAATTAATATTGGAAACAAAAAATTTCATAACATATGTATCAAGCCTCCACTGAAGCACCACTTGAAATAAAATGCGCGACGTGACCTTTCCGATGAAACTACCCTCATCGACTCCATTAGGCCGTGTCCGTGTGGAAAATAACACGACCTGTTTTTTTTCTCCTCTCCCCTCGATGTATGCAAAAGCCCCTCGCTATCTGTGAGCCGCTGGATGCACCACGTTTTTGATTGAAAAATAGAAAAACACCCCAACTCCAGCTGCTGCAGCATCAAAGCCGGGACGGAAAAACAAATAGCTCAATCAACGTGTAACCGATTTTCTGAATGGGGATGATATGTAACTAGGATGCGTTCGCTAGTTTGCAATGTTGTTTTTTTTCTATCCTACGAAATGATGCAGGACGATCTGGGGGAGTAACTTGATCCCAACATGAAGCCACACATCGCCTCGCATTCCCACTCCGAAGGCCAGCGAACGCAGCGCGAGGGCGAGGTAATTGGTTTGTTCCGTACCACGAAACGTTTACGAGCATATTATGCCCCAAGGAGGAGGACGACGGATGATCCATAAAAAATGAGGAGCCAATGGATGGGGGAGGAAATTTCGCATCTCACCATGAGCACTGCATTCGAGCGGAGACAGATTGCCCATTTTGTTGGATGAAGTGGAGCATCTTCCACGCATTTTGTTTTCGTTTGTTCGTCCATGGAACTTGGCTGGTAGGTTCAGAAGCTCTGTCAAAGAATGATAAATTAGCTCATCAAAGTGAACGACGGATGGTGGGGTGGGAAGGATAAAGGACTTGGTTGTTGATAAAAAACTTTACTGGAAGTCATGCGAAGGTCGGGAGGTACTATTTGCCCCAGGTCACTGATCCCCGATAGAATGAGGATGACCCGTTTGAAAGCAGTTTATAACATCTTGGTGACAGCAACAAAGTTGTAAATCTTAAAGAAATATGGGCGTAGTAGGCTGGACCAATTAAAGTCATATCATCAACCAACGCAACGCAACCTCTCGGGAGTTGTTTATCACCCAGTTTTCTGTGAATCTTGTGTGATTCCTCGAATCATTTATCCACCACGCCTCAGTTGTAATGCCGGTAGATTATTTGTCTCAACCGAAAGGTCATGCCAGTTCAACAACTGTCTCATGGGAGCAACGTGCGCCTTCTTCATTCTATCAGACTTAATTTTGCTCTAGTTCAACACGGAAGGGATGTCCCTAAACATGCTGTGGCTCTTTTGCATGTATCATTTTAATAAAATAATCTTCCCTGTTGCTTTCTAAGTAGTTGGGAATTCGTCTTTAATTGACTTAGAATGGAACCCACCGTCACACGTCGTATCGATGTCTCGCGCTTAGTAAAACACACTGATCACTTTCTTGTTTTTACGAACCTAGCGATACTTATGCACTGAACCCAAACATCATCCCAAGATCGTCTGAAAAGTTAATCGATTGCGCCTTTAAACGAAAAGCATTCGGAAATCGGATGAATATCTTATGGTTAGATTCGTATGACAATCAACCAAATTCAGTATTGTTGTTTCTAAACTGTGTACATCATTAGCGTTTTAAGAAGGGTTTGAACTACATTCAACGGCATTAAATTGTACCTCTGCCGTTGATCAAGGATTGCAACGGGAGCCCAAAAAATTGTGGAGTCTGGAGACATCACTACATATATTCATTAGAAGCGGTCGGGTTTCCATCCTTTGCACGTGCTGGTACAAGTGCTGATAGCGATTGAAAGCTTTTTACCGAATCATGCGAAATGGAATGTTTTTCATCCTCATTTCAAATGATTTGCGTTACAGGACTTTTCCCATGCAATACGCATTCCACTTTGGGATTATGATTTTTCATACAGCATGCATTCGAATTTGAACAATTCGCGTTTTATTAGTTGTTCAACATTCTAAGGAGAAACATCTGGTTTCTAGAAAATCATCGTCCGCTTGCATCTATCATTCAAAAATTCGATTTTAATGTCTCGATGTGAACTGACGGAGGATTCATACGGTATAAGAAGAATGTTTGGGTTCAGTGTGGTGCAATTTATATCAAAAGCGATGCGTGGTGCTGTCAAATCTAATGAATCTAATGAAACCTAGAACACATTATCGTATTGATTGCCTGTTATTTTCAAAGCTGTGGAGCTCATATTCGTACTGGATGAATATAATGCTGACGATATGTTGCAATTTTTCCTGAATGTTAAATGGTGGATATTTTGACCCTTCTTACAGATAATAAATAGAAGCATAAATACACTCGAGAAGTCTTAGTCTAGCAAAAGATTGAATAATTTTAGAACCGTAATTATAAAAACACTTGGTCGGCGCGTTTGGGAACTTTTCGGTACTAGTATGTTTGTTTTGGTTTTGATTCGCTTTGTTATTATGACATAATATTTTAGGGTATGTTGGTGTGAGTAACGTCATTAGGGGCGAATCATTAAGCTTGGGACCGGTGTGCTAGTACTTTTTATCGCCTCAATAAACATTTGTTCTTGCACTGTTCTTGCACGGAAACATGTATTCCATACCTAAATAGCGGTTGTATTAAGAATGGATGGCCCTTTTGTTTATGCACGGTTACAATTTATAGATGTGTATGTGAAACTACGCTCATCTGTCGTCAAGATGCTCGAGGGTTGTATGCGATCTACACTCCGTTTCATAACAATAGAACAACTAAAAAAACGTTTACATTTTTCTGAGAGTGTTTTCTTTATTCATTATTTCGTATTGACCGTGTTGGACAGCTGACTAACACCACTACACATCTGCATCAATAAACACTGTTTATCAATTGCTAAAGACGCATTGCTAAATTGCAGTTTCACAACTGTAGAACCAATACCTGAAAAAAAGCCATTCGCTTTAACTGAAGCTCAGTTTTCTTTTACCAATTAACGTGTTATGACTAATTTTGTATTTTTAAATCCTGATGGATATGGAAAAAATAACACCCAAAACAACCCAAGAAAAAGTTGTCAAAAAGATGTCAACGCAGAATAATCAACGCTGCAATCAACTCACTCAAAAGCCTGAACCAGACAAAGGCTTATGCTTGACGTTTCGCGTTCATCAGTCTACCGAACTTAAAATGACTCTCCAAACATTCGGCGTCAAAACCTGAAGCGAGCACCAAGACTTTTGCCTCGTCTTAGAGCAAACCGACTTGAATTCGCCCGTGCCATTATGCGTAGACATTTGACTTTTTTTTTAAAGTAGTCAATTTTTCAGGTTTTCCTTTCTGATGAGAAGAAATTTAATCTCGATGAACCAGATCAAATCTTTTCGTACTGGAGAAATTTATGTAAACAGCCACGTTACTTTTCATCTCGCAACTTTCAGCGGGCATTTCATTCAAAACGGAGTGGTGCAGATTGCTTCTTCGTCAACAAGAATGAACAGGACGCCAGGAATACATCAGGATGCTTCCAAACTATTTGCCAAAAGTCTTGCAGCAAAACCATCGTGGTGATTGGTATTCCAACAAGGAAACGCATCAGTTCATAAAAGCCGAGCGACCATGGCCTGAACATAAAATCCAAGTTATGGAGTGGCCAGCTTGTTCTCCAGATCAGAATCTGATTGAAAACTTGTGGGGACTGATGGTACGTACAGTGTATACAGACAAAAAGCAGTACAGGAATGTTCAAGAGCTCAAAGGAGCAATCTCAGCACCGTGGAACTAGATACAGGTATCTACTGATTGAGAACACAGGAGGTTCTACACATTACTAACATGCTGTAATCAACGCAACATCGGTGTAAACTATTTGTAAAAAGTTAATTTTACATCTGGTTCTTTTGTTATGAAACACAGCTTTTTTGTTTACATTATTGAGTAACTTACCAGAACAATCCAAGATATAAAAACATTCTTATAAACATAGATATATACCAGATAGAATACCATGTCCAATCCTTTGCACTTCATTTCCAATATATATTCTCTTATATTATTCAAAAACCTCATTAAAATGACTGCTTCTATAGTTATGACACGGAGTGTAGGAACCCCGCTTCCCAGCGAATCTTGTTTCAGTATCCGGAACAACCAACCGCAAGAAACGTGAAATTCAAAATCTTAATCTGTATTACTAAATCTGTTCCTACCTAGTATTTTTAAAAGTTTCTAATTAAAACCTATTTGGACCAAAAGTTGTAAGTTATCATAAAGTTTTGCATGAATTTCAGATTAAAGCTACGGAAAACTAAACCTTACCTAGTTCGAGTACGCTGGAAGAACGCTGTAAAATCTCAACTCATTAGAGCCAGTTCCAACAATTCTTCGAGAACATTTGACAAAAGATGGTTTCGCCTGGGCTAGATGTGACCCATTTACCAGTGTTTGGACAACGTCCGTCAATATGTTCCATTACCCTAACCACTGTACTACTTCAACTAGACAATAAGAAAGCGAAATAAATCAGTTTCTCCTATGCCTCCGCCATGGCAGGACGGCCGAACAATCGTTCTCTATTTCATTTCGT
Source organism: Aedes japonicus (assembly GCA_034211315.2). NCBI lineage: Eukaryota > Metazoa > Arthropoda > Insecta > Diptera > Culicidae > Aedes > Aedes japonicus. Next base: position 60,685 of record JASCZW010001621.1, on the reverse strand, counting down.
AATAAACACAACGTAGGATCCCCGCCCGTGCGCGATCAACGGGCGATCAGTTTTGAAAAACAGTTGTGTGACATGCGATAAGCCCATTTCCGTCTATAACATTGTGCAGTGTGATGCATGCACGTCGTGGTAGAAAATTGTCCCTGGTCATGTCGCGGGAGTCTACAGTTTCCAGCATCGAGTATTGCTTCAGGAACGTCCTCGGCAAGGGGCCAAGCGAGCTATCCTCAGACTGAAGCTCCTGGAAGAACAGCGAGCCTTAGAACTACAAGCCATCAAGATGAAAAAAGCGGCAGCTGAAGGAGAAACACGACCTCGTCGAAGCGGAATTGGAAGATGAGGAAGCTAATGTGAGAAGCCGAGTTAGCCGTCGCGAAAAGGTTAAGCAAGTGGTTCGAACAACTTCCCGACCAGAGTGAAGGAGCGGTAGGTCTAAACCAAAAGGAAAAAGAAGTAGCCAAACCAAGTAGCCGACCAAAATCCCCAACGTTCCTCAAGAGATTACACCATTCGAACAAAAGGATGTGATGTCCCTTCTGTCCCTGCTGCATCAATTAGCCCTTGGTCCAGAGGCACCAAAATTTAAACGAAATCTCTCACATTACACTCCCACTATCTCGCAACTGACAGCTAGGCAAGTAATGTCTCGTGACCTCCTAACCTTTCCAGGCAGTCCAGTGGACTGGCCTATGTTTATTAGCAATTTCACCACCTCCACCAGAAAATCTTATTAGACTTCAACGCTGCCTAAAGGGTCTAGCGTTAGAAGCAGTCCGTAGTCGTCTCCTACTCCCCGAATCCGTCCCACACATCAACGAAACACTCCGATGGTCTATGGTCGCCCTGAGCTACTCATCCATTCGCTACTACAAAAGGTGCTGTGCTGAGAAGATGGAGTCTTTCATCGACTACGGAATGGCACCTCGAAGCAGCCAACCAGCACGAGCATCTGTCCAACCTGATGTTGATAGTTGAGTGAGTGGAGTAGCTTCCGCCCCACATCGGGATGGAGTGGGTGTTGTACATGTTGAATTTCCCTACGGTCAACTTGAACGTTTTTGGAGATTTGGAGAACGAGATAATGAAGTCGGCCTACATTGGGGTTTCAAGCAGAAGTGAGGAAACCGAGGAAGTGGAGAATGTAGGACCAGTTGAGAACGAGAAACATAGGCTCTCATGGCAAGGATCATTGGTTGAAGGATTGTACGGTATTCAAATCGTACGACTTGAATGAGCGTTGGAAGTTCGTCAACAATCGCGTGATATGCGGAAACTGCCTTCGATAAAGTTGCGCACTAGGTGAAGACCTTTTCATTGGTGACCATCAGTTTCAACGCAATTGCCAGTCTGCCACGCAACCCTCGTGTGCTTGTACATTTTTGGAATGTGCTGGATCCGTCTCAAATACAAGGTTTCAGACTTCAGCTAGGCTGTTCAGTAGACCTTTTGATTTGTGACCAGTAGTGGCGCTAGTGTACAAGTTGTTTTCCTGACTACTTTGTCCATTTGTAAGGATTTTGCTATGTTGTTCAGGGAATCAAAACTTTTCGATTGATGATCAGCAGGTGTGCTTTTACTTTTTCTGAATATAAATACGTTGGTATTTTGGTCATATACAAGGTTTCAGTGTTCAGCAAAGTTCATTAGTAGGTCAACACCTTTTGATCAAGTTTAGAATTTTCTTATTGGGACAAGTGATTGTCCGGACTATGCTATATCTTGAGATCTTATCCATTTAAGGACTGCATCGTTAATTATGCGTACACCTATGAGGTTCTGTATGAAAAAGACTATGAATTATTTTGACAGCTGTTTAGTGTCAATGTGTCGCTTGCCTTGTAAACAAACGAAAACCTTCATTAAAAGTTTAAGTTTTACTTCAAGCGGAACAATGCGAGGTTTACGGAAGAAAAGCGAAATTGATTGTGACCAAGTACGGCAATGAAAAGGGATTGTCGCTAAGGAAATTAGCAAAAGAAGAAGGTGTTAGTGTATGTGCGGTCCAAATGCGATCAACCAGTTTGTTATGCAAAGCACATTGAAGGACTTACCCGGCCTTGGTAGAAAAACAGGTGCCTCAAACCCAAATTTGGACCAACAAATTTGCAAAGTTTTTGAATGGAAAAAAGAAGGTATCCATTAGTGATTGCGCAAAAAAGTGTGGAACGACGATTGGAATGGCCCAACTCGCAAAGGAGCGAAATTCTTCGAAGGCGTACCGGAAACAAAAATGTCCGAAACGCAGCCAAATTCAGGCGGAATCCGTGAAAACTCAGGCTCGGAAGCTGTAAGACGGTTTTGAGAAAAAATTACATGTGAACTACCATGGACTACAGGCACTTCCAGGGGCACAAAAACACAAAGGTTCGACACTGTTTTGTCATCCTGCCACTATGCGCGTGCCACCTTGTGCTGGTATGAAGAGAACAATGTCCAATTTGTGGAAAAGGTGATGAATCCTCCAAATGGTCCGCAAATAAGTCCCATTGAAAAATTTTGGGCTTTGATGAAAGGAAAGCTGCGGAAGAAGGCTAGAGAAGCAGATGACATCAAATTCAAAAAAAAAATCTGGGTAAACGTTAGCAACACTATCGATGGAACGGTTGTGCAAAACCTCATGAGGAACATCAAGAAGAAGATGCGAGAGCTGTCAAGATCTTCGAAAAATTAAATTAATACTGATGTAATGGGCTTTTTTGATGGTGTAAATGAATTTGAGTTGCAAAATAAATAATAAATATTTAAATGCAGCAATTTTCAAGTTTACTCATAATTAACGATACTGTCCTTACATATGACCGAATTCACGTGAGTTTGAATGTTTACTTCTCATTTCTGAAGAACGCTCGGACTTTTCTCTTGATACCTCCCAGTAGATTCTGAACAACTTTCTCCCTAACTTTTCGTTGTGCTGCAGACAAAATTTTCTTGAAGTAGTCAACAGAGCTTGCTTCTCTTTTATCTTTCTTAAGGTGCCGCTTAATTATTGCCCAGTATCTTTCGATGGAACGCAGTTTAGTGCAGTTTGGGAGACTCCATTGAGCATCTCCGGCTGGAAAGATACGTTTGAAGTTTTGGAGCAAAATTGTTTTCTACAAAGTTGTTTCTAATAATTGGGCCCTTTTTTTAAGTGAGAATGAAAACTAGGGTGGTCCTTATTTCAGAGAAATTGAAAATCAAATATTTTGTTTCTAGAAATAAAGACGTATATTCTTCGGAAAAGTTGTAGATGAAAAAAATGTTAGGCAACTTTGATTGCATACATTTTTCAGTTGTTTTGCTCAAACTTTTTTATTTCAAATTTTTCAGCGAAATTGTCTTGCCATGATTCTAGAACAATAAAGATACAGATATTGTCGCTACCGTATGTCAAACAAAAGTTATTATGGTTTTTGTAAAAAATAGGCCTTTCTCAAATGTTGATTTCGCTAGTTAGGGCAGACAATTTTTTTTCTTAACAGCATTTGAAAGGATTATTATTATTGCATATTATATCTGAAAACTGGCGATAGGATTTTTTTTTAATTGAGTAAAACTCATTTGAAAAGAGCGTAATTTTATTTAAAAAAAAAAAAAATAACCTTAGGGTGGTGTCCCTACAAAGTTTTTGCTCTAACTTTTTTATTTTAAATTTTCCAACAAAGTTGTCATCAAATAGTTCTTAGAACCGAAAAAGATGAAACTTTTGACCTATAAATCTGGCCGATACCTTTTACCGTTATTGAGTAATTTACGATTTTCTTATATAATATGCAATAATAAAAATCTTTTCAACGGCTGTAAAGAATTTTTTTTTGTCTGCCCTAATCAGAGAGATCAACACTTGAAAAAGGTCTATTCAGTCTCACAAAAAGAAAGGGTCTAATTATTAGAAACAACTTTGTTGACAAAAATTTTGCTCCAAAAATTCAAACTCATTCCAGCTAAATTCGCATTCTGGACCACTGTGAATTGATGAACAGGTGTCTACTTTCTTCAAGAACAGTCCTTTTTTTAAAGGAAACAAAATAAATTTGCAAGAAAGTTGAGAAAATTTTGTTTCCCGATATTTGATCATAGTCCCTCCTGTTTACTACGTTTGAAGGATAACGTAACAAGTAGTTTTGTGTATGATTTTAAGCCCGCATTAATCTGCACACTACCAAAATGACTAGTTTGCAAGCATTCTTTAAAACAGAAGATTTAGTTGAAAGAAACAAGAAAATAAATCCAATCGAACACAATTTTTTTGACTTGTGTATGGTTCCGTTTCGGAAGACATCAATTTACATGAAATCTTTGTTTTCGTTTGTTTATTTATGTCAAAAACGAATTACGTTTCGTGTAAAATTCATAGCATCTGAGTGTGTGTCTTACGATCCTAAAATGCTAACCAGTCGACATACTTTCCGTCATCAAACCATCTATTTTTCGTTGCTGTCACCAACGGAAGGTGCATTACCGGAACATCCAAAATGCTACAACAAGCTTAGGTACGTACACTCTTCGTCATTAATTTACACATCCCCTTTGCCCAAAGCACGTACGCTTGGTTTCTCTAGCCTTCCATACGCGGTAGTCGGTTTCCCGCAAAGCAAAGCAATCTCCGAAGCAGCATCTCATCCCTTCAGATCCCGAAAATCTGCCGTGCGCCTCCATATTGTCATCTACCAAAGCGACACGACAGTTGGCAGTCTTTCCAGATTGTAAACCACTGCAGTGCAGCTTTGATTGTGGTTTCGAAAAACCGCTAGTAAGGGTGGAGTTGTTCTAGATACACCTGGAAGCGACTCTCTCAGCGTTTCATCTAATTTCTCAAGTGCAGTTTTTCCAACGTGATCAGCTTTAAAATTCAATTTTGCCCCTCACAGCAGGCGTTGACAGAGTAGTAACCACTTTCTTCATGGCGAAATCACAGCAAGCCATGTGGAAGTGGTGTCCATTGCTAGCGTCGTAATTGTAATTAATTTAACAGCGCCATTTTCATCGCATTGTCATTGCATCTTATTTGTGCCTGCTGACTGGGGAAGCCTTTGATACGGATGGCACGGGTCACATTTGGCCTCCCGCACCAAAGTGGTCTTCTTTCAACCGAGAGAGAGACAAAGAGTCGATGCCTGCAGGTCATTTCTCAAACGAAGATGCTTCGAAAATTTCTTGCGAAGGTCAGCGGGGCCGTTTCCATGGAAGTGGAAATAACTAATTTATAGGACACGAAGCATCGTTCGTTTGTAGCATGCTTGGGCGAGCATTCTTACTTTAAACGAAGGCCAACCCAACGCTGCCGATAGAAATCAGTTGGCGATTCGGACCCTGAATTACATACATTCGTTTCATTGTGAGATTCGATAACAAGTGTTCTTAATTAAAGCAAATCACTTTTCTTTGTGCTGAAATTGATTCTGTCACGTGTTTCCTTTCTCTCCATCAGGTACTGTGGCCCGATGACACTGCTCGGATATCTCTACATAAGGACTTCCCGGGAGCTACGACCTCCCGATGGGCCCCTCTCGATTATGATGTTCGAAGCGAGGGCTGAGGCAAGGAGCAAGCAGCTGTAAGTATTGAGGAGGGAATTAGGGGAGGAACGGGACGAGTTGTAGAAGAAGCACTTTCCTTGAATATTTTATTAACTTATGACAAGGAGCGGGACTTCTTGTGCCTTTACTTCTTCATTGATTGAATGGTGGTGTGTCATAGGGGGAATCGATTTTTTTTTTCCATTTTCTAAGGACATGTACGAGTGCTAATTTACAATATACCAAGTGTTTACATTGGGTACATTAAGGCATTTCACATGTTGCTCACATGGGTTGTTAAAGAGAAGTTCTGATGTGATGAATCGTGCTTCAGAGTTTGCCCGCAAAACTTTGTTTCTAATGTTGACGCATTGACAAACAGACATAACACTCATAAGTTAATCATCGTTCGAACAATCGTTCATCGGTCAATTTAAATGTTTATTAGTTGAGTGTACTGCCTTCTGTAGCGCGCATGGATTTTGTTTTGTATTTGACGTTTTTACACTATCGCCATCTGATGATTTTATCTGCAGATAAAGCTCAACAGAAGGCGGTTAGGTTTTCACACTGATGTTTTTCAATGTGAAATGTTTAATGTATCACGCCGGTTTGTCTGTGGCTGTTGCTTTATAATTACGATGATAGATTGAGTGTTGATTCGGAATGGAGATTCAATTACAGTTTTCTTTTCGCGAGAAATGAAATGGTTCAGGAAAGTTTTCGGTGCAACAGTCTTCGAGATTAATACTTGTGTCCAATTCTGGGGTATCCTTGGTTTTCTGGAAGAAAACGCTTCTGAAATCAGTATATTAATCCAATATACCTCAATGATATACCTAAACACGACATTCGGCTTTTCCAATACCGATTTCTCGGAAATGAGAAATCGGTCCCCCAAACATACGCTATCAAGATGTAGGGAATGTTTTTTTTTTATCCGATAATGGTATTGTTTTGCAAGATTGATTAACGATTATTGAGCAATTGGCATTGGAAGAGCTTAGTGTCGTGTACGTATAATTGAGGTATACCTGTACAAAGTCACGGATACGGATAGAGGAAGTCAGTGGAACTTGTTGTACAGTTTGAGCCTAAAAATAATACCTTCTCGCTTGGCAACAGAACACTTCTGGACAAACTTGAAATGACTTTAAAAAAACCCGAATCTAGTAACAGTGTTTTATAGAAATATCAAAGAACTTCGCGAAAGGTGTGTAACTCAGAAGTGGATTTTTTTTCGTATTTCGTTTATCAATGTTGGTTTCTTTTTCTTTTGTATCGTGGCTCGTTTTGTTGTTCTATAGTTGCAATTTTTTTGTGAAATAAGTTGGTTTTATTTGTCAAATTTTAGAACATAGTACATATTCACAATTCTCTAATCTGTATTGTAGTGTAACTTTAGTGCATCTACATCAACTCGAACAAAGCAGATGTATTTATAAAAACGTTTAAGCACCGCCTCCTCCTGTCACATGCAGCCTTTAAGAAGAGTAAAAACAGAAATTTCACATCGCTAGAATTGCTCTGTGCACATTTTACCAGTCAAGGTGGCGGATCCGTTCCTGCCTTGACCCTACCTCGCATGGGGATTTGTGACAAAAGTGTGTGCGTTTGCTTCGAGATAGTGCTAAACAGAAAGCCCTACGCTCAATTTCAAACTACTTCTTTTCAATTTCATAGCTGCCGAAAGCTATCGGACCTTTCAATATTTTCTCTTCAGAACCCGAACGGAATAATTCTGCAGCAAGACCTGACAGAGGACCATTACACCGTCCTGGACCCGGATTCTTGAGCAGATCCGAGGTCCATTCGACAATCGACATCTTCCTCAGCAACATGGGGAACAACATGACCCAGCCGGTAGTACACCAGGAGCTCAGCTCGGACCACTATTCAGTGGTGGCGAAAGTTACGTCCACGGTCCAACCCTCGCCTACGCTCGTTCAAGCGAATTCGATCCTCTGCTCTCCGAAGGTACATTAACTCTAAGACATTGCACTACAAACGACTGTTTAACCAAGCTCGGCTATCGTCAATATAGCCATTTTCTCCGCTATCGTCAATATAGCCATTTTCTCTACAATCGTAACGTGAAACGAACGGAAGCAAAACTTTGCTGCAACCCCAAACGCTTTTGGTTGTTTGTGTATACCAAACGGAAGGAATCCGGATTACCCACGTCAATGTTTCCAGCCAACAATACAAAGAGCGCTAAAAGTGTAATCTGTTTGCACGACACTTTGAACAAGTTTCTCACAATTTCTCCGCTTCGGCGATGCAAAAGAAACTTGCTAAGCCTCAGCGTTGAAAATGCAACGTTATTTCGTATTACCACAAACACCAGCCGATCACATTTGACTATGTGTTATTGGGACGTTGCCTTGCTCGAGTACAGCACCTCAAAGCAAAGATAGCAAAGATCTCGGTGTTATCCTTGATACCGGACTCACCTTCCGAATGCATTATAGAAATATTGTTGCCAGAGCCAATCGTCAACTGGGCTTTATGTTCAAAATTGCTGACGAATTCCGTGACCCAATGTGCCTCAAGTCCCTCGATTGCTCATTTGTACGGTCAATATGAGAAACAAATGCGGTCGTCTGGAGTCTTTTCCAGGCCAATTGGATTGCCCGAATTAAAACAGTTAAAAAAAAAAAGTGAGATATGCTTTCCGATTTCTTGGTTGGCGCATCCAAGAAATCTGCCACCATACGAGGAGCGGTGCCGTCTTCTTAAGTTCTGTCCAGTTAGAATCCGGAAAACGTTTGCGAGCAGGATATCGTGCTTATCGAACCAGCAAGCAACCAAACACAACGTTGAAGCAAAGTCTCGTCACCGTCATTCGTCAAGGATTCCTGCTCATCGACGATGAAACCTACCTCAAAATGGATCTCATCTCCTGGCCAAAAATTCTACATGGCGACGGCACGAGGAGATATTCCTGCGAAGTTAAAGTTTGCTTTTATGGACAAATTTGCCAAAAAAACTGATAATTTGGCAAGGGATATGTAGCTGCAGAATAAAGACCAAAGTGGCGAATAAAACGATGGACTCGAAGCTGTACAAGGAAGAATGCCTCAAAAACCGCGTACTACCTTTCATTAAAGCCCATAAACGTCCCGTGAAGTTTTGGCCAGATTTGGCGAGTTGCCACTACAGCCGGGAAGTCATCCAGTCATCCGCGATAATAACGTAGATTTCATCGATAAAAACATAAATCCACCCAACTGCCCGCAGTTCCGGCCCATCGAGAGATTTTGGACAATAATGAAGCGGAATTCAGACCAGGACCAAAATGTGGAACAAATGTGCCAAGGAAGTGGACTCCGGAGGTGTGCAGCGTTTGATGGGAGGAATAAAGAAGAAAATGCAAATTTTCATTAGAAACGAAGAGAAATGATTTGTATTGATATTTTTTCCTTAAAGAAAAGTGAATTACATTTGTTTTGATGTATTGAACTTTTTGGTACGTCAATCCGTTACCGAGATACAGATGATTTTATTATTCCGGATTCTAAATGGACATAGCTTTAAGAGGGGACGGGTTATAAGACCTCCGCAACAGATTAATATTATTTTATAGGTAAAGGGTGCGGCTATTGCAGTATTACACATGCGATGATGTTACTCCACGTACGGAGAATACAAACATATCAATTGTAGTATGGAATTAAACCAAATGGAACAAAAAAAAGAAGACTAATTGAGCCATTTGATACCCGTTTATTCTAGGACCATTTAATTAAAATTTTAAATCAGAAAATGTGTAAGTCTTTCTGATAAAATTGTGTATGAATGAAATCATTCTGTTTAGTGGAATGAGAGTTATTATCATTCAAAAACCTTTCAGTTCATCGTAACGCTCAATTTTTTTTCAATTTTCTTAATGACAACCGGTATAGAGAAAAAGAAACATAGTTCTGCGTTAAAAATACATACTGGCGTAAAAAGGGAGGACAGTCGTTTAAACACACACAGCCATACAGCAATAAAGAGCCGATCTATGGTATTATTATTTTGTGTTACTGCTTCCGGAGCAGAAAGCTCTTTGTTACGTTATATTTGTTGCATCGGTTCAACAAAATGACCAGAGAAAAAAAATGAGTGAGTCGGAGCAAACAGTGATTCGCAAACTCAAGAATCTCGGTAAGCGTTACTATGAAAGAGCTCGAAGAACTCAGAAAGAAGTCGGTGTTCAGAAACATGCTGAAGAAAGAATGTCATGGATGGAGTACGCTTGTACAAATGATGATAAAAACGATTAAAAGAATACCATTTTGGAACAAATATTTTTTCTAAGTTGTTCTAGACCTTCCTAACAATCCTTGACATCAGCTCTTGGTGTTCTACATGATCAATAAGGAGATTGACAATGTCTCGACCGTACTTTTTAGTTGGAAAAGCTCCACGGAACATCATAACCCTGTAATAGACATATAACAGTATTTCTAGAATACCTAATGTACTCCAAACTATACTTGAATATAGATCTTGATGTTCTACATGATCAATAAGGCGGTGTACGATGTAACTACTGTATTCAGTTATCACTACACCTTTTTAAAAATATGAAAGTATTCTCAGAATATCTACGATACTCCAAATTATTCTTGAGTTCAGATCATATTATTTTACAATATTATCACAGATTTGTACGATGTCTCGACCGTATATATGCGTTGTCAAGCTTCATGGAACATCATAACCCATGGACAGGTACAGAAACATATATTTGATTAGGAAATCGAATATAGCGGGTTGATTCTCTAGAACAGTTATATACGAACACCGTAATGATTTGGAATACCCATGATATTGTAGTAAAACTCAATTTGTTGATCATGCAAAGCATCATGGGACATGGAGCTTTTGGTACTCATAAGTACAATGGGTACCACGCAAATCGTTTTGATGATCGTGTAAAATATCACGATCTGAACTCAAGAATAGTTTGGAGTAGCGTAGATATTTGGAGAATACTGTAATGGGAATATTATTTTGCAATGATGTCCCATGGAGCTTTTGCAACTCATAAGAACAATCGAGATCTCGTAAACCGCCTTGTTCATCATGCAAAACATTGAGATCTTAACTCAAGAAAAAATTGGAGTACCGGAAATATCATGAAAATACTGAAATATGACTATACTTATGCAATGATGTCCCATAGAGCATTATCAACTCATGATTACGCATGTAATTTTGTTGATAATGCAAAACGTCAATATCTAAACTCAAGAACAATTTGAAGTACCGCAGATGTTCTGAGGACACTGTAACATGACTATTATTATACAATGATGTTCCATGGAGCTTTACCAATTCATAAGTACGATGGAGACCTCGTAAATTTCCTTGTTGCCATTCAAAACAGCAACATCGAAATCCAAGAATGGTTTGGAATGCCGTAGATATTCTGAGAATACTGAAGTATGACTACAATTGTAAAATGATGTCCCATGGAGCAAAAACAATTCAAGAATACGATGAAGACCTCTTAATTCGTTTTGTTGATCATGCAAAACCTCAACATCTAAACTCAAGAATAGTTTGGAGTACCGTGAATATTCTGAGCATACTGTAATATGACTATAGTTGTGGAATGATACCCCACAGAGCTTAGCCAACTTATAAGTACGATGGAGACCTCGTAAATTTTCTTGTTGACATTCAAAACAGCAACATCTAAATTCAAGAATAATTTGGAGTGCCGTAAATATTCTGAGAATACTGTAGTACTACTATATTTGTGCAATGATGTCTCGTGGAGCTTTGATAACTAATAAGTACGATGGGTACCTCGCAAATCGCCTTGTTGATCATGTAGAATATCCAAATTTAAACTCAAGAACAGTTTGGAGTACGGTAGATATTCGGAAAATACTTTAATATGACTATTATTGTGGAGCTTTTGCAACTCATCATAACGATGGAGACCTCGTAAGTCGCCTTGTTGATCATGCAAAAGATCAAGATCTAAACTCAAGAATAGTTTGGAATATCGTAGATATTCCGTAGATATCGTACTTTAATATGACTATTATTGTGCTAAGATATTCCAAGTAGCTTTACCAACTCTAAGTACGATGAAGATCTCGGAAATATCCTTGTTGATCATTCAAAACAGCAACATCTAAATTCAAGAATAGTTTTGAGTGTCATAGATATTCCAAGAATTCTGTTGTATTACTATAAATGTGCAATCATGTCGCATGGAGCTTTACCAATTCATAAGTATGATAGAGACCTCGCCAATCGCCTTGTTGATCATGTAAAACATCAACATCTAAACTCAAGAATAGTTTGAAGTACCGTGAATATTGTGAGAATTATGTAATACTAGCTGAACCCGGTGCGTGCGCTGCTACGCTTGCAACTAAATGAAGGAAAATTTAATGTAACTGGCACTTTTATAGTTTTTTTTTCGGAATGAGTTTTTTTTCTTGAATAAGCAGAGGTTCAAACTTCTATCAAAACATGCTTCTTACCCAAGAAATACACGTTTTGTGTTTAAGTATCCTGGATAATTCTCATTTTTGGTAAAAATTTGTGTTTCATTTGTATGGGAGCCCTCCCTTCCAGAGGGGGTGGTTTCTCAAACCACCATACAATGATTGCCTTCAAAATCCCCCACATGCCAAATTTGATTCGATTTGCTTGATTAAATCTCGAGTTATGAAGAAATTTGTGTCTCATATGTATCAGAGCCCCCCTTCCTGAGAGAATAGGGGTCTCAAACAATCATAAGAACCTTCCCCAGCCTCAAAAACTCCTTCATATAAATTTTCACGTTGGTCGGTTCAGAAATTTCCGAGTATAAAGGGCGATACGGTCAAAATTTGGTCAATATCAACTTGACGTATTTCTTTCAATTTTGCATTTAAAAAACCTGAACACCCCTCATTTTGAAGGTGTGTGTGTGTAGAATGTTGCTCCTATTTTGATTTTGGAATTCACTCTTCAGTTGTCAAAATGCCGTCCAAGCTAGAAGAGCAGCGTATCAAAATTTTGCTCGCGCATCGCGAAAATCCGAGCTACTCGCACGCATAGTTGGCAAAATCGCTAAAAGTTGCCAAATCAACCGTTACAAATGTAATTGAAGTGTTTGGGGAACGTTTGTCGACAGCCAGGAAGTCTGGATCGGGGGGAAATCGAAAACCGGAAGCCGCTGAGACGACAAAGAGAGTTGCCGGTAGTTTCAAGTGAAACCCTAACCTATCTCTCCGAGATGCCGCAAATAAGCTGGGTGTATCGTCTACAACCGTGCATCGAGCCAAAAAGCGAGACGGACTATCGACTTACAAGAAGGTAGTGACTCCAAATCGCGATGATAAACAAAATACGACGGCCAAAGCGCGATCCCGGAGGCTGTACACGACGATGCTGACGAAGTTTGACTGCGTGGTAATGGACGACGAAACCTACGTCAAAACCGACTACAAGCAGCTTCCGGGACAGGAGTTTTATACGGCAAAAGGAAGGGAAAGGTAGCAGATATTTTCAAGCACACGAAACTGTCAAAGTTCGCAAAGAAATATCTGGTTTGGCAAGCCATCTGTACCTGTGGCTTAAAAAGCGGCATTTTCATAGCTTCCGGGACTGTCAACCAAGAAATTTACGTGAAAGAGTGTTTGAATAAACGTCTGCTGCCATTCCTGAAGAAACACGGTTGTTCCGTACTGTTTTGGCCGGATTTGGCATCTTGCCATTACGGTAAAAAGGCCATGGAGTGGTACGTCGCCAACAACGTGCAGGTGGTTCCCAAGGACAAGAACCCTCCCAACACGCCAGAGCTCCGCCCAATTGAGAAATACTGGGCTATTGTCAAGCGGAACCTAAAGAAGACCAAAAAACTGCTAAGGACGAGCAGCAGTTCAAGGCAAACTGGCTTTCTGCAGCGAAGAAGGTGGACAAGGTGGCTGTACAAAATCTGATGGCAGGGGTCAAGCGTAAGGCCCGGCAATTCGGATTTATAAAAGCGGAAGCCTAACTGAATATTTTTCCTGAATTTTATACTAATTGAACTTGAAAAAGAAATTTAATTTGATTTTTTAAATAAACGATTTCACCGATTTACACGCGTTTTCCCTTGACCAAATTTTGACCGTATCACCCTTTAAGGGTCTGACAGACAGACAGACAGACAGAAATTCATTTTTATGTAGGGTATGTGTCCCTTGACTCAGCCTATTGTGCAACCAGCGATCACATTTCTCATTATAACTCATAAAGTTTCTAAGCTGTAAGCGAGATTTAACTAGTTAGACACTCGTTAAAAATTAGTTTGATAAAACATTTGGTAGCATGTATCACTAAAAGTTACACAACTATTTTTTAATGCCATAAACTTTCGAGGGATGTGGATTTAATGTCGGTCTATAGGCACCAAATTGGGTCTATTCATGGATGCAACTTCGTCCCATTCGATGGATTTATTACTAAATGCAGTCTTTGTACGGTTTTTTTTTCTAATTTTAAGAATTAAGGCATTGTAAGCTGTACTGGATTTACTTAATACAACATTTCACAACACAAACTAAAGAAAAACTGCTTCGAAACACTTAAATGATGTTCATATATGATTTATCAGCCATTCAATAATTAAAACTTTATAATTCACTATACAATGATTTTGTCTCTTCGATTTATGTTTAGATGAGCCACTTGAATATAAACAACCGCAAATTCATGCATTTCCATTTGAAATTTTACCAATAACAACCTTTTTACTACGTTATTGATACAACAGGCCATAGTTGGGAACATAAAAAAAAATATGTACCCAACATTGGGTCTACGATTTTCTTGTAAAATCATTGTTATTTAAGCTATGTGAACAGTAAGTTTGTAACGTGTAACTATGTTCTGCACATTCAGACTGCATTACTTGCTTTATAGATACAATTAAGTTAAATTTAGATCACTTGAAATCGTGTAGATTATCTGTTCAGCATAACCAGTGAAATCATGATGCCCCAAAAGTTCAAGAAACCGAAAATTACGCGGAAGTGAACTACTATAAGATGATTAATATTGTCTTAATTGCTTCGGATTACATCTATCATGCTAATAGCAACATGATTTTGTTGATTATCGCTAAATTAATGACACATTTGGTACATAGGCTGAAGAAGCTAGGCTAACATTACATCCCCTTACCCTATATAGAAATCTACCCTCCAAAAACCTCAACATGCCAAATTTGGTTCCATTTGCTTGATTTGTTCTCGAGTTATGCTGAAATTCGTGTTTTATTTGTATAAGAGACCCCCCCCCCTATCAGTGAGCGGAGGAGTTTCAAACCACAATAGAAACATTTCTTGCCTTCGAAAACCTCCACATGCCAAATTTGGTTCCATTAACCTGATAAGTTCTCGAGTTATTCAGAAATTCCCGCCCCCTTCCAGATGGCGGAGGAGTCTCAACCTTCCATAGAAACATTTATCTCCTCCAAAAACCTCCACATGCCAAATTGGGTTCCATATGCTTGATTAGTTCTCGAGTTATGCACAAATTTGTGTTTCATTTGTATGAGAGCCCCCCTCTTACAGAGGACGGAGGGGTCTCGATTTACATTAGAAACATTCCTTGCCATCAAAAACCTCTATCTGCCAAATTTGGCTCCATTTACATGATTAGCTCTCGAGTTATGTAGAAGCTTTTGTTTCATTTGTATGGGAGCACCGCCCCCCAACCTAACAAAGAGAGAGATGAGGGGTCTCGAACTATCGTAGAAACATTTATTGCCTTTAAAATCCCCGCATGCCAAATTTGGTTCCATTTGCTTTATTAGATCTAGAGTTATGAAGAAATTACAGTTTCATTAGTATGACAGCACCCCTTCTAGGGATCTTAAACCACCATAAAAACATTTTTCTCCTCCAGAAAACCCCACATGCCAAATTTGGTTCCATTTGCTTGATTAGTTCTTGAGATATGCAGAAACTTCTGTTTCATTTGTACGAGTGCCTCGCTTTCTAGAGAGGGAAGGGTCTCTGAACTACCTTAGAAATATTGCTTGCCTCCAAAAACTTCCGCATGCTAAATTTGGGTTCCTTTTGCTTGATCAGTTCTCGAGTTATGCAGAAATGTATTGCTTCACTTGTATGGGAGCCTTTCGCCAAGGGGTTTCAAACCATCATCAAGAACCTTCCGGTGTCCAAGACGAATCCAACAAAGCAAAAATCTTGCCAAACGGTCCTTCCGCTCGCGAGTTAAATCGTGACAAAGGAAACCCCAACTCATTATTATTTCTATAGATGACTATAGTTGTGCAATGATGTCCCATAGAGCTCTTACAACTCATGAGTACGATGAAGATCTCGTAAGTGGTTTTGTTGATAATGCAAAATATCAAGATCCAAACTCAAGAATAGTTTGGAGTACCGTAGATGTTCTGAGATTACTGTAATATGACTATAATTGTGCAATGATGTCCCAGGAGGCTTTACTAACTCATAAGTACGATGGAGATATATCGCCTTGTTGGTCATGCAAAACTCCAAGACCTAAACTCAAGAATAGTTTGGAGTATTCGATATTCTGAGAATACTGTAATATGTCTGCAACGGTGTTAAGATGTTCCTTGTAGGTTTTACAACTAAGGGACTATTCATAAACCACGTAGACAATTAAGGGGGGTGGGGAGGGGTTTCGAAATAGTCTACGTTTGTCTACGATGGGAGTAGGGGGATATGCCAAAAGTCTACGTAGACCTAACTATAAATTAGAAGAAAAATTAGTAATCTCCATTTAATTCCAACTACCTTTGCTTATCTTCGACAGATACGCGTATTTCGTCTACAATGTGCAGACTTCTTCAGTGTCTCGTACCAATAACTCAGTGTCGAGTTATTAGTACGAGCACTGAAGAAGTCTGCACATTGATAGACGAAATACGCGTCTGTCGAAGATAAGCAAAGGTAGTTGGAATTAAATGGAGATTACTAATTTTTCTTCTAATTTATAGTTACAAGTATTCCACTAAACAGCTCAAACCCTCTAGGATTTACGTAGACCTTTTTTTCTCTCTACAAAACGGATATTCATACCCTCCACGCAGAGAAAAATACCATCATAACAAACATATTCCTGGTCAATCCAAACATAAAATTAGTTTATTTTGGCCGCAAACATAAACTTGCCTTCTTTCTAACATATTCTATGTTTAAAACCAACCCTAGTAGCACACTTGTTGCCATTCGGTTGAGATATCATAAATATGACTTGCTAAGTCATAATCAAGTTAATACAACTAATAAAGGCCGTAGTGTGCTACATGGAAAGTAACATCGATGTTTGAAATTAAAATATATATTATGTTTATTTTCAACATATTAATGATACGAAAATTGTGGATTCTACTGGTTGCGTTCTAAATGTAATTTATTTATTCTATGAATCTTGGTTTTCTTAATCCTGGATTGAGGTGAAATGCTAACATGTTCCAGTTTCAAGAAGTTTGCACACAGTTTCGATAAAAATTAAAGCAATACATCAAATCAGTAAAATATGGCATCTAATTGAATAATTGAGCATAACATCCCGTTCACACTACAACCTATCTAACGTGATAAAGACTATCTTCATACTAGCATCTATACATCTAAAGACTGTCTACGTCAAATTTCGGACACCAAAATAATAGTAGCGAAACAAAATTTACATATTATTCAGAAATATCTATTGTTTATTTCACAATAAAAGATTTATATCTACATTAAAAACAGTTAATTAAGATGTTCATCCTTCTTTCTGTTAAATTCTCGAACTTTCTGTGGTACACCAGCGATCAGGCTCCGGACGGTATCCTCTTAAACGCTTGCCGTGACGATTCTCCATCTTCTCTTGAAATCGTCGGTGCCATTTACTTTCTTCTTAGTTTCGGAGAGTTTCTGCCTAACTAGAGCCCAGTACTTCTCTATTGGGCGAAGTTCTGGACAGTCTGGTGGATTGGCAGTTTTTGGAACGTATTTCGCATAGTGACAAAACAGACTGGAGTTTCTTGGCAGAATCACGTACCGATAAATTCGCGTTTCACTGCCGTTCGTAAAAAATGCGTATCCACTTGATTCAACGCCATTTTACTGAATGTAATAAGAATGTAAACATGTTGTACCACGAAATAAAGTGGAGAGTTTCAGCTATCACATGAGTGAAACGTTTCAGCGATCCGTGAAATAATTCAAAATCTACACAGAAATAAAAGTGTCCAAAATTTACGTTGACAGGCTTAAGTTTTCACCAAAAATAATTTGCGTGGCATTTGATATCAAGATCTTTATGTAGGCAACAATGTGAACGGGGTTTAATGCTACACGCTAAAATTACTGTCTCTTATTATCTTTTAGAGAGGAATAAAAAGAAAACAAGAGACAGTAATTTGAGCGTGTTGGTTGTGTTTCTCTATTTGTTTTTTTTTTACAACATCGATGGATCGAATGCATGGTATCTACACAATAATAAGATTATGATGTCAACCACTCAAGCAACACATCTCTTTTTGTTTTCCTTTATTATCGAGATTTTCAGCTCTGGGTTGGTTCATCTCCCATTGAAGTCGCTCAAATGCCTTTTAGGTATTTTCGTAACTTGTCCAGGGGTGAGATTCGAACTCGTGACTTTGGCGTGAGAGGTATGGATGTTAACAACTACGCCGGGGTCGCCCCCACTACACACCTCTCATAATTGGTTGCAGAAACTTGATTGTGACTTAATTGAGTCACATATCAGTTACATTGACTTATTTGCAACAAGTGTGCAACTAAGGCATTGAGTATTATCATTTATACGTGAAAGAGATGATGTTTGATAGTTAACTTGCTCGCATTTGACAAACATTTAGTAGTTTCGATCTGAATTCAAGGACAGTTTGGATGATCTAGATCATCATTGTGTGCGTAACCATACCTGTTTTATATTTTCCTAGTTAAAAGAGCTATTTTTGTAAAGTTTGCAGAATTAAGCTTCTGCGGAATTATATAAGTCCGAATTTCGACTGCAAATTTTAATCTTGGGTCATTTATAACCTATCCGTGTTGAATCGGTTAAACGAATTTCCTATCATCAATCACTATTTTATTCTCAATCTAACAAAAAGCCAAACTCTAAAATTGGTATTTGCAAGAACCGTTATTTCAAGAATGTATAATATGAAACTACTTTGAACATTTTGTGAATCGTTCATACTAGAAATTGTTCAAAAACGTCCGTTGCGTTTCAACAAATTTTCGTCACTATATGTGTCCATATCTGTCCCTTCACTGCGCACGCAGCTTAGTCCCCAGTATGAGCTATCATTCGTCATAGATCACTGTTCGGGCACACGTCCCTCAAAATAGTGAGGAATATTCTCAAATGAGTGATAGAGCAAAACGCAACGATTCCCATGGCTCACGCGTGCCTTTGCCATTTCCATTCGCGCACCGAAAACACATAAATCATTTGCTTCCCCGCCACGCAACGCCCTACCCACACAAACAAAACATAACCTGCTTCTTCAGTTACTACTCCGGACACGTTTTCCAACAGCCCCAGATGCTAACGCAAACAAACACTTATCAATCGCGTTATCGCGCTGAAGCGTTGGTGGACGGTGGTGAAGGAGGAGAGGTGTTAGCATCTGTTGGAATTGTTTTCGACTTCATATTTCAGCTTGTGCATAAAGGATACAACAACTCGTTCCGTTGTTTCACGAATCATTGCATTTTTCCTCGTAAATAACATCTGTCAGCGGCAGTCACACACTCGCCATGATGCAACTTCGCCGTCGGGGAAATCTCAACGCAATTTGAGCGCAGATTTTCCATCGGTGTTTATACCGCGGTTCATAAAAGTGGTGAGAACCTTCGAGAGTAAGACGCCACCTGCTGGCAAACGGACGGGAGGAAAGCCAATTTTCTTTCATTGACCTACCACACACATATGCAAATTTTAGGGAAGACATAAAGATAAGGAAATATGGCTCATCTTCCAATCGAACGCGGCGCGCTCATATCTAAGCATACATTCAGGCGGTGAAGCACATGTTCGACTTCCCACCCCTTCGAGCTCGGCTTGGAAACGTTGTGTTCCATATTTTATTAACTTGCCGTCGACTTAACGATCGATAAATTCAGTCCCCAACCGACGCGATATCAGTGTTCAAACAGAAACCAAGTTCATAGGGAATATTGTCTGAGTCTGAGGGCAGCGAGTGACGAGTCGTCGATTGTGATGGGTTGTATATTTTCTTTTATCGACGTTATTGTTGTTTTTTGAACGCGACACGATTGAATACACCAAATTGCCATTCGAGTCTGGCCGCCGCAGACGGAGGAATTAATATTCGTTGGTCGCATAAATTTGCCACTTGAGATGACATCGAAAATCCCGACAACAAAGCCAGTCGTTTTGGATCTGACGTTTTTCGAAAATGCGTCCCCAAATTCTACTCGGAGTGGAACATATGGCAATTTTATCCTCCCATCAGCAACAGACGGTTCCGTTCGCACATAGGAGTATAAAGAAAATATCTCTATTCTTTACGACCTCGACCCCAGCGGGCCAGTAAAGATAACGAACGAATTGAGGCCACGTGTGACTGCAAAGCGCACCTTAACACATTTTTCCCCCAACTTCCTCGCAAAATGACCAAAGCTACCGCAATGCAATCAATGCCGAAAGAAACTCCGAAAACGGGGAATGAATTTCAATTACCCACCTCTGATGATGATCTTTCGGCACTAGTGGAAACGGGAAAACTTTTCCCATAAAAGCCCAGGAAAGAAAACTAAAGCAGCAAAATTGAAATCAAAGTTTGCCATGAGAATCGTCGCCGTCGCTATCTTTGATTTTCACTAAAAACGAAAATAAAGCGCAGACTGGTGGGTAAACGGACCCCGTCCTCTTCGGATGTCCCGGCCGCCACCCAAACTCCGTCTCGTTTATCATTTTGGAAATTTTGTTTTGATGACTGGTAATGTTTGCGCTCGATGTTATCCGGTTGCACGTGTTGTTTAATTTCGGAAGCGTCGTTCAGCGGTGCGAAAGAAGAAGAAAAAACTTTCGATTCGGTAAACAATCGGTCGGTGATTGAAATAAGGAGTGGAATATTTCTCCGCTTCCGTTAACTTGGGTTGAAGTTTCGGAATGATTCTGGGGGTTCATTATTGTAATGGATTTTCAATCTTTGCGCTTGTGTGCAGGTAGAACAGCATTTCATGTCGATAGTTGAAGTCGACAGTTTGTTTGATGGACTAGTGTTTTTTTTAATGTAGAAGGAGATGTTCGCTCATCACCATGAGGCACCAAGAGTGGACAGTAATGTTTGCTAGAATGAAAGATATGAAGAGAATATGTTGAAAGTTCGTCAGTGTACGGTAAGTTGGAAATAGAATAGAAGTATTGAAAATTGAGCGAAAGGGCATGGGTATTTTGCAATTTGCTCGTGTGGAAAGCGGAGCACCCCAGTCGTAACAACTGGAACAGTCAATGGCCAGGTGTACCTAAAGGAATGCCTCCAAAAGCATCTACTTTCTCTTCTGAGGTCACACGATGGTCCTACGATTTTTTGGCCTCGTGCCAATACTCGAAAGAGGTTTTGGAGTGATACAAGACTAAGGAGGTCAATTTCGTGCCGAAGCATCTCAACCCCCCTCACGCACCGGAACTGTGGCCAATTGAAAAGTATTGGGCCATCATGATGCAGGCACTTCAGAAGCATCATAAGGAAGTAAAATCGGAGGAAGATATGAAGAAAAAATTGATTGCCACGCAAAAAGTTGGTCCAAATGTTGTACAGGACCTTATGAGTAGTGTAAAGAAGAAGGTTCATGCATTTGGATATGTAATTGATATTGAGTAAAACAAACATGGGAAAATATTCATTACATGTTTTGTTTTACTCCCTGAAGGTTTAAAGATAACTGGTTGAACGGGTGAATTTTGTCAAATATTTGTATGTGTCGCAATTTGATTCCTTTATATATTCATTCATGATGAGTACAACTTGCACTCCACTTACATGTTAAAAACATATTTCAAAACCAACTGAAATCAATGCAGGGGGCTTCTGCAGTGTACTTAGAAGCAACTTGTAGACTTCACTTAATATCACATCGATCGATTTAGGCTCATTGCAAGCTGAGCGGACTCACTTGGAGTGTTATACAAGAAACTTGGAAATGATCACGCCTGGCGTAGACAAACGAGAAGAACAACCAAGTCTTCTTGAGAAATCGCAACAGACAACAATCATGACATGACATAACATGACATAACAATAACATAGTTTTCTTACATAAAGCATATGCTTCATAAATTTTAAGAATACATTTAAAGCAACTCTTTGAACTTCTCCAAGGAATTCTCTAGAATCCTTCAAGGATTTCTGCCCCTTTTTCAAAGGAATTTTCTACGTGGCTCTTAGGAATTCCTTAGATGTCTCTAATTATCTCCACTTTCTTATCCCTCCATGTAATTTTCTGCATTTCACTCACGAATTTTCTGGGTTTCTCCAAGGAACTAATGAATTCCTACAAGGACTTCCCTGCCTTTCTCCAAGCAATTCTCAATAACTCCAGGGAAATTTTTGAATTACTCTAAGGAGTTCTCCTAATTCTTCAATAGAATTCATTTTAATTCATAAAATTTCCCAAGGAATTTTCTGAATTCCTGCAAGGATTTCTCTGAATTTGTATGTCTTCAAGAAGTGCATTTAATGACTAAATAATTCGTTGAAATCCTCTATTGAATTCTGCTACCGTCGTCGTTGGAGAGCTTCGCGACATACGGCTATTTTTGTACAGATTAATATTTTCAATGTTTTTCCGGCATTTTTATAAAATAACTACTATGCTTTCGTCATTTCGCAATCGCCCTTTACAAAATTTGAGTGAAACTTTAGCTCGGTACATATTATGCCTGATATCCATAAGTCACGATAAGCCAATAAAGCGTGCATTATAAAAGAAGCAACTAAAAAATCCGATTTTTTATGCGATTACCCTGCCACCTGCTAGTCGGTCCACCGATCAGTAGTCAATATATGACGAATTTCACGCCAACTCATCCAGCGTTTGGCAGCACCCTCTCAGAATCCAATGAATCTTTGTGGGTATGTAGACTATGCCTTTTCAAGCAAATTTGCAGTTTTTTTTTAAATTTACCTAGACTGCTTCTTGAAAAGGGCTTAAGTTTTTTTTATCGATTTTTTAAATCAACATAGCTCAAAAAGGAATAGAATTACAAAAAAATTGATGTATGAGTGACTTCGAAACATATTAAAATTTAAGTCAATTTGCAAAAAAATGCTATCTTAGAATTGGACGAAATTTTTTTCTCAATAAAGGCAATATAATTGTCTAAAAGTTCGCGATACATTACAAGATAGGCAATTCATAGTAAAAAAAAATGCAAACAACAACTTTTTCATGTCCTATTTTTACCGTGTATCATGCAAACTCCTCTAGTTATGGTATGCAACATCCCTATAGAATCCAATAAAATGTAGCAGTCATAAAGAATGGATTTATTTGCAAAAAACAATAATCATCTAGACTAACATTTGAAAAGGGTCCAAAACATTATATTTCCCTTCATAACAGTAAAACAGAACCAAATATGTAATAAACATTCATCTGCTCGTTCGGATATTCCTATTTTTGGCGATTTAAATGGATTCGTACATCTTTGAAGGGAAGGTCAAGATTTGTTACAGTACGTGTAAAATGTATGGGAAAAATTGTGATAGAGGGGGCTGATAAATCTAAAAAAAAGCGGACGTCATATTTGAATCATCTTTAAATTGATTTAATTGTATTATTACTTAAGTTAAAAATAATAATAATTTATAAATAAGGTCTTTCCAAATGGTAGCCTTAATTTTTCAAGTTTTCAAAGGCCTTTAAAAATCCAAATTGACATTATAGTTAAATTTAATTGGTTTCTGTGAGGCTTAAGGAACAAATTATGAGACAAGTTTGCGCAATACAAAGTAAAAATAGGACATGAAAAATTTGTTGTTAGAAAACTTTTAAAAGTGTTAATCTAGCGATGTATGGCGAACTTTTAGACAATTATATTGCCTTTATTAAATAAAAAAATTGTCCCAGTCAAAGATATTTTTTGCAAACTGACTTTAAATTTTAAAATATTTTTTATAGCCTGTAAGAATTAATTTTACAATTTTCATTAAATTATTTTTTTTCATAAAAGTTAAGACGATTTTCCAAAAGTCGCTGATACATTACTTTTTTGTAAATGTTGTCCTTTTTGAGTTTATGTTGATTTAAAAAAAAACTATCAAAAAACTTAAGCCCTTTCAAATGGCAGTCTAGATAAATTAGCATGAGCATGATTTACCGCCCGAGGTTGCTACTCCGTTGTTGCCAGATCAGCTGTTATTACACAGAGAACCAACAGATGATGCTCGGGATTAACATACGTCTTCAATGTTTAAAAACTGGTGATCCCAAAGTAAGGCAATACCGGCGCCGGCCCCGTCCTCATGCAGGTCAAGTAAGGAAAGGGTAGGAATATGTTGACGTGATATTCGCTTTATTGAAAGCCGCGAAATCCACTGCACTTCCCCGCGAAATCACTGGGGAGGCACTGGGATGCACTTCCACGAGAAATCACTGCAATAACAGGAATTGGTAGCAGCAGGGTTCGTTTTGGATAACGATAAGCTGTCAAGTTAAATATTTGAAAATTAAAAGCGATTTCCGATTTGAACTGATTTAACAGTAATGATGCTATTGGGGTCACTCACAGAGTGTGATAGTGGTATTTCATTAGGAAAACAAGTCAATTCATCTCATTGAAGCCAACTTGAACCGATCTACACAAATAGTATCCCTGTCTTGGAACAAATAGTATTTGTTCCAAGACAGGGTGGCCCGACGAGCATGGCGAACGAATAAGTTGGATCACAATTAATTATGTACCTTTCCACCGTAACATCTTACCCAGCGAACCACGAATTCTCATGCTCACTCGATCACTCGCGCAACGAACAAAAGGCAACCGAAACAATAGACAAAACGCAAAATATTACGGAACAAGGTATCGACACAACCGATTCAACTGACTCACCTGATGGTCGACGCAAACCTATTAAAAAGGACATATAGATACAATGGGTAACAATTACCTGTCTTGCTCCACGTCCTTGAGAGCACTTACTACCTCACGAGTCGCCTGTACCCAACTCCACAGGCGTCCGTCATCTCCATGCTCAATCGAAGCACCACTACTTAAAAAGTTATGGAAAATAGAGAGATACTAGATATTGTCTTCAAAATTTGGGAGAAAGAAATTATTTGTTGGTTGAAAAGAAACAAAATTAAAAACAAAGATATAAGTAGAATTCTGTAGTCCCCCGGATGTTCGAAGAGCATAGCCATTTCTATGAAGGCAGTCGAAATAAATTTGAAAAAAAAAACAAGTTTGTAAAGTTGCTTAACACACCCACAAAGATTCATGGAATTCTGAGAGGTTGCTGCCAAACACTGGATGAGTTGGCGTGAAATTCGTTTTATAAAATTTGAGTTTTTGACTGCTTGAAAAAACAAGAAAAACCTTCGAAGATCACGCGCTCATGAAACTTTTGTTGATTGCTGATATCCATAAGTCACGATAAGCCAATAAAGCGTGCATTAAAAGAAAAACAACTCAATGTTCCAATTTTTCATGCGATTACCCTGCCCCTTGGTGGTCGTGGATCCACATGCGGAAGCGTCAGTCCAAGCCAGCCGTGTTGGCGAACCAAGCGGAACCCCAGAAACAACGACTGAGGATTCTGGTCATAGAGATCTTCTTGGCGAAGTGGATCGTGGTGGTCGTTATGGACGACGAGACGTACCTCACGTTGGACGGCAAGGCAACCCAAGCAGGAGAAAATTAAATATGAATACCTAAAGGGTGTTCCGATCAAAATTTGGTCAAACAGTAATGCGTGTGAGTCGATCGAAGTTTTTTTTTATTAATAAGTCATATTCTTTTTCTTTTCCAAGTTCATTTAATACAGAATAGAGGAGAAATATTCAGCTGAGCCTCCTTTTTACCGAATGCGAATTGCCGGGTCTTTCGATTAACATCTGCCATAAGATTTTGTACTTCTTGTCCACTTTATTCGCCGCAGAGCGCCAGTTTGCCTTCAACTGTTTCTCGCTCACAACAGCTTTTTGACTCTTCTTAAGGTTCCGCTTGGCGATGGCCCAATATTGTTCGATTGAGTGGAGCTCTGACATGTTGGGTTCTTGCCCTTGGGCACCACTTGAACGTTGTTGGCAGCATACCACTCCATGGCCTTTTTCCGTAATGCCAAATCCGGCCGAAATAGAACGGAACAATTGTGTCGCTTCAGGAAAGGCAGTAGACGTAGGCACTCGCTCAGATAAATTTCCTGGTTGACGGTTCCGGTCGCAATGTAAACGATGCTTTTCAAGGCACATGTACAGATGGCGTGCCACACCAGATATTTCTTCGTGAACTTTGACAGTTTAATGTGCTTGGAAATATATGCCACCTTTCCCTGTCCGGTTGCCGTATAAAATTCCTGTCCAGGAAGCGGTTTAAAGTCTGCCTTAACGAAAGTTTCATCGTCCTGTACTACGCAATCAAACTTCGTCAGCGTCGCCGTGTACAACTTTCGCGATCGTGCTTTGGCCGACGTGGATTGTTTATCGTCGCGATTTGGAGTCACCACTTTCTTGTAAGTCGACAGTCCAGCTCGTTTTTTAGCTCTATCCACGGTTGAAGGCCAGCTCCAGCTTCAGCTTCTTTGCGACATCTCGAACGGAGAGGTTGGGGTTCCCCTCGAAACAGCAGGCAATTCTTTTTGTCGTCGCTGTGGCCTCCGGCTTTCGATTTCCCCCAGATCCAGCTTTCTTTGTCGACAGCCAGGAACACACCGAACACTTTTAATACGGTGGTAACAGTTGATTTAGCCACATTCAACAATTGCGCCAACTTGGCGTAAGAGTAGTTTGGATTTTCGCCATGCACGTGCAAAATTTGGATGCGTTGCTTCTCTTCCTTCGACGACATTTTGATAACTGAAGTGCTAATCTCAAAATCAAAATAAAGGCATGATGCAACACGCACACATCATGAAAATGAGGGGTGTGCATTTTTTTTTAATGCACTATGAAAGGAAATGCATCATGTTTATGTCGACCCCCCTTTAGAATAAGGAGAAATGCGTGGACCTCCCGTACCAAATGCTTCCATATAGAGCTAAATAATGTGAAAATTTGTGTTTTATCGTTGGGAGCATAGATGCTAGAAAGATTGGTTTATGCTCCTTTTGCCTGTGGGTGGATTTCTGGCATTTGAACCAAAAGTTTGGCAATAAGTTGCTGAAGTTATAGCGCCTTAACTCGCTCGCTGAAATTGAGTTTGAACTTTAAAATTAGCATTTAGTTGTATGTTATATAACAGTCCAATAATACAATACAACGAACAATCAACGCTAATCCATCCATTCTTACTTCTATTGATGTCCAAGCTCATCGCTTTATCACCACACGGGGGAGACTTGGTCCTACTCTCAATGATTTCATTATCATCCGCTCAAGCAATCATAATGTTTTGTGATATAGTGGCGGAACATTGTAATTTGAGATAACTCAATGCAGACGTCTTCCTAATTTATCAGTTCGACAGGTAATCGATCGGTGGAGACCCCCTGGCACTACCTAGAGGCGGACCGGATGATTTGCTGAGTGCAAGTAGATGAGTCGATCTAGTTTTTTGACAAGATCGCGTACCGACAAAATCTGATTTTGCTGCCGTTCGTACAAAATGCGTTGGCGCACTTCCACTCTATTCGACGCTATGTTGCGACACCAGTAGAGAGATACAATGGCGTATTATGGCTGGCAATCGTGTCTATTTTGAACTCAGAAGGACGCTAAGATCGATAAAAGTTCACCGAACTACAAAGTTGACCACCCAAAGGATATTAATTGCTCGGAGGACCCTTGGTGTCTTTGCACGGAAGGAAGATGGAAGGCGGAACGTGGAGGAGGCGAATGAACCACGGATTGCATCAGTTGATGGGAAAATCGCTAAAATCGGTCGACTACGATGGGCTGGGCATGTCGTAAGAATGTCGGACGACAGCCCAGTCAAAATGATTCTCGATAACGAAACGACGGGCAGAAGAGGAAGAGGCGCGCAACGATTAAGGTGGATCGATCAAATCCTTCGCATCCTTCGTAGACTGTAAATCTGGCGAAGTGCAATCATTGAATGGAGACAACTTCAGCAAAGGGCACCCCGACCTTGGTCTGATTGGTAAGGACGTTGTTATCCTGTTTCAAAGGCTCTGAACTGATGGGTTGTTCTTAAAACTTCAAACCTTCAAGCCTTAGAGCAAAATTAATATTCAGAATTCCTATCCAGTGATAGCTGCAAGCTCAAACACAAGTAAACGTAAACCACCATCACCAAACGGGGAAAGCTGTTCAGAACATGTCAGCAACACCCCAACAATGTTCCATGGAATCCAGAATGTAGATGGTATTCTCTACACAAGGGCGGTTCAAGATGATAATTTTATCGCCTTCTCTAATTTCACACACTTATTCGCTAACTATACTTTTACGATCCTCAATGAAAGGGCCATAACAGACGGTTCCTTCGCCCGGAAATCTGCAATCCACAGGCAGATCTCCGGCCCCTTCCGTCCAATCCCAGTGCTATGGCGCTTTAATGGCCCCGGCGGAGATGTTTTATTCATCCACACCGAGCACAGGACGACGCGGCTGACCGTGAACAAATCGGAAAGGAAAAGGTATGATTTCTCTAATAGAATCAAACTACCCCCAGTAAGGGCGACCGGTTTTTCCAATTTTTCAACAATTGCGTCCGGGGCCCAGACTCCGGACGGAATCGTAAAAAAATAAGACTGCGAAAGTACCTTTTCCGAGCTTTTGTTTGCCGCTTCTCTGAAGAGCAGCGACCTACGTAAAAATTCAAATCAACGCCTGCTATGCTGCACAATGATACGTACCGCCCGCTTGGGTTCAGAGGAAGGCAGATGTCGGACTCAGTCGGATGTTTTCATTCATTTCAAGAGGAAAAAGGCCTCCCCCCAAAAAAAAGCTCCCATTCGACAGGAATCCCTTTTTTAGCCATCAAGGTTACAAGACTCGGCGATGTGTATTGGTCTTTTCCATGTCCGATCCAAAGAATGTTTCCACGGATGCTTATTTCAGAATTTCAAAAGGGGAAAAAAATCATCTATAGTTGAAATCCGATTTGCACGGATCGGACCATTTTTGTTAATAGGGATTCTTTTGCTGAATGGAATTAATTGAACGAAGTTTATCATTTTCAGGCGGGCAAATCGTCATGGAGCGAGGAGTGGGTCGATGACGGCCAGCAACGGTGGAACCGGAGTGGATCTCAGTGCCGGCTCCCGAACGTACGACCTGTACGATGCCGAGGTGGACGTTTGCCGGGAGAAGCGCACCCAGCGCCACCTGGGGGCCATGGCCTCCACGCAGATTCTGTGCGTCTGTCCGCTGATGATTCTGAGGTGAGTTTATTCTTGTCAAATTGGGGGTTGGGGGTGAATGTTGGCAGGTTGACAAGAATCCTGCGGGCAATAATGTTTGAAGCGAGACATGTTGGAAACAAAAAAAACTTTAAAGAGCTCTTAGTACTACAGTGGTGGATGGGGTGGAGGTGGTGACATTTCTGATGGTCAGATGACGCTCGTTATTACATTTTTGCTTCGCAATTATGAGGGTGTTAATGGCGGTAATGGCGTCGTCATGGCAATGGTTATGGCAATGGTTTGACTTTTAGCCGTGTACTTGCTATGGAAATGTGGCGATTTTCAAACACGGGTTTATCCCCGTGCTCGGAAGCAACTTTTTTTTTTTGGTCGGGTAGCACACGTGGATTCAATTTTCTAAAGGTATGATCGCGGATTTTCTTCTGGGGTGAGCGGTTCTATTGTTTAATGATGGGGAGAAGTTATGCGTTGAAAATGCTACTCTGGTGACACGTGCAATAACAGTTTCCCAATAAGAAAAATAATACCGGTTGAATTGTGAATTTAGGCAGTCACTTACTTAAAAAATTGTAGTTTCGAAAACTTGATGAGATTTTTGTTGACAAGCGGTAGCTGCCGTCAAGCATTAGAAATTATGGATGACTTGTATGCAGAGTTATGTAGTACTGCAAAACAAATTCAGAATTCCTTCATTGTATTTTGGACATCCAATAATTGTTTCTTTAATTTTGTACTTGATTGTAATGAAAAACTGAAGAATTTCAAGGCTATGAAGGAAGGTGTAGTAGTATTCAAAATGCTTATCAAAGGAATTCTGTGTATAAGTAAAGTTGTAACGGTTCTTACGCCCAGTCTATTGAATGATTGTTCCTCCAACGTAGTCCGCCACTCTCCATCAATTCGGAAGTTTTCAATTCATGTTTCCGGCATTTTTGGCACCTAGCCGACATCGTTTGAGCGCCAGCCCTCAGTGAAAAGCAACACTCTGCTTACGGAAGCTCACCTTGTTACCCAGCTTTTCTTTGATGGCGGAAGGAAAAAAGTTCGACGCCCAATAATTACCCGTAAATGCCTCTGGTGATTTCTCCTACTACCGTTCCCATATTCGGTGGGAATTTAATCTTCCCATGTTCATCGGAAACATTTTTTTTAAACAACAAGAGGCCTCCATTATGCTCCGTCGATATAAAGGACGTAATAATGCGATAGGAAGGAGAACGTTTAAAAGGTATCGGAGAAAACTGAGGCAGAAAAGAAACATACCTCTAGAGTGGACACAGGATGTCTTCAGCTAAATTTACCCTTGAGTTATGTGCAATTTTGTTTGTTTATTCGCATAAAAGTACTATATGCCATCTCTCGGGAGAGGTAGCTCATCAACTCTTCCGGCCCGCCTCTAAGCATCTTGCTAAACATTGCTATTTGTTGAGTGGATTGGAGATAAAGAAAGCATTAGGTATAGGACCAAGTCTCCCCCGGTTGGTGCTAAACAGATGAGCTTGGAAATCAATAGAAGCATAAAGTTGACAATAGGCGCGGAATGCTTCTGGGGCGCTTATTTCGCGAAATCCTTCAATCGCGATTCAATGTGTAGATTACTCTTTGGGACGTTCAACTTGCTTGTTGTAGATATCGGTTCCAGTTGTGAAATGGTTTTGAAACTGTAGTTGCAGGGTGGTCACAGACTCGGGAAAATCGGGAAATGCGGGAATCCAAAATCATCGGGAAATATGCGGGAAAAAGGCGGGAATTTCAAAAGTCATCGGGAATTTTTGTTATATGGAAGGAACCATACTCACACCTTTTTCAAATGATTTGAGTAGCGTTTTTGTCATTTACTCGGTCCACCGATCTCATTGTTCAGAATGTTCAAAACGTATCGCTTAGAGTATCTTCAGCGGTGGTCTATTTTAACATCTTTACAGTTGATTTGCCTCAGCAAACTTAAAAAGAACCAGCTAAAACAGACCAGCTTTGCGTTCCCCGCACCGGTGTAGTATTTCTTGTTGTTAAACCCACCAACACCAATCATCTTGTCAATTATACAACATCCAGAGATCAGAAGTCTTGTTTTTTTTCAGAGACCAAGGATTTTTTGCAATCTTTTTACCATGGATTGGTTTGAGTGGTGGTGAGTGTGTGAATACATGCATCTCATTTAAACGATATTAGATAGTGCTGATAGTGATAGATAGAGCTACGCCAACTTATGACAAGAAGCACTTTCTGGGACGTTTCAACATGCCAAGGGATTTGATCCTAGACATTATGCGGCAACTAGAGTCAACTGATGACTTTTTCCAGCTGTTGCGATGCAGCTGGATATGTTGGCCTTAGTGTAACATAGGTGCACTGCTGCCTAACGGATGTTGGCGTATGTCCTCAGCTAGTTCCCTCGACGAAATCTTGGGGGTTGGTGACCCTGCGGACTTTGTGCAAATCTGTCCTTAAGACTTACGCAGTATTTACGTCCCCCAATATCCGAAAAGGTGAAGAAACTGATGGACAAAAATACTTCCCAAAAGTTTAAATTTTTTTTTTATAAATTCAGTGCACTTAGAAACTCAGGGAACTTATCAGAAGCTCGGTATACTTCTTAGATTTGACTTAGACTTTCCCGGGGCTTAGCTATTCTCAGTGATGTCAAAGGAACATACCATAAAATCAGGGAACTTTCCAGAAAATCGGGGAGCTTTCCAGAAATTAAGGGTTCTCCTAGAAGTTCAGACAATTTTCCTGAAATTCAGATTGTTTCCTATAAATTCAGGGAATTGTCCACAAATTCAGGGATCTTACCACGAGTTCAGGGAAGTTTCCAAAAGTAAAGGGTTCTTCATAGAAGTTCAGGTAACTATCCAGAAATTCAGGGGGCTTCCAGAAGTTTAGCAAACTTATCAGATTATTTTGGGTATTTTTCAGAAGTTCATAGAACTACTCAAGATGTTCAGGGAACTTCCAAAAAGTTCAAGGAACTTTCCAGAAAATTGGAGAACTTCCAATAGAGAACAGTCGAGAAATTCATGAAGCTTTTCAACAGTTTGCGGATCTTCCTAGAGTTTTAGTGAACTTCTTGAAAACTTATATAAAACTTCTTAAAAATTCAGCGAACATGTAAGAGTTCAAGAAACTTCCATGAAGTTCAGGGTTTCTCATGAATTCAAAAAACTTCTCAGAACTTCAGGAAATGCTCACAAAGATCATGGATCCCCCTCAAAGATCAGCAAACATCTCAGACGTTCAGAGAACGTCCCAAAAATTCAGAGAATTTCCCAGAAGTTCAGGGAACTTTCCAAAAGACTCCTGAGATCTATCAAAAATTTCAAAAAACATCCCAGATAAACAGGAAACTGGATTTTTTTAGCATTCAAAAAGTTTAGGAAACATCCAAAGGATTTTTTCATAAGTATGGGGAACTTCCTAGAACATCAGGGATCTATCCAGGTGATCGAGAAACTTTCCAATCGTTCCGAAAACATCCCAAAAGTTCAGGGTAACTAAGTTTTAAGAAGAACTTAAACTTCTTACTACTCGATAATTTTTCGAACCCAACCAAAACGAGAATAAAGATACCAACTACTTTTTAATCAATTTCATAGAATTTCCACCTATTCACAAACTTGGTGATCATAAAAAGTTCTTGTACGGTTTAACAACATCTCGGTAATTCTAACTATTCCACAGTAATTCCACGGCTTCCAAGGTTATTATTTTTCAATTTCTCGTAAGTTATTTAAATATGTATGATATTCTGCTTTTTATCACAGAATATGCACCTGCTGGAAGTTTAAACAACTTCTGGGAAGCGAAATCTGATTTTCTAAGTTCCCGTCATTTCCAGAAAGTTTTTCCTATTCCATGGATGATCAGCAAACTTTTTGGAAGTTCATCCAAGTTTCCAGAAACGTAAATAATTTTTCGGCAATTCAATGAACTTCTCTAAAGTTCCACAATTTCTCTTCTCGAAAGACAGCGAGCAATCTTCATGATTATCTGGAAACATCCAATTATTTTATTCAACTACCGAGAAGTTTAATCAACTTCTGGCATGTTCATTATGGATATTTCCACCCAATCTTCCTAGATATTCCGAAGTTCATTAAATTAAATTTTTAAAGAGTGCGTTCAGTAAGAAACTTAGATGCTTATTTAAGTTCTGAAATGATGCAAAATAGATCCGGTTTTAAACAAAATTTACAAACACCAGCGATGCAGCGATGTTTTTGCGTTTGGTCTAAACAAATAAATCCAAACCACGATTTGAACCACCGTTGAAGATGCCCTTAAAAGATCTGGCTACACGGCTGTAACAGGTGAGGCCAGAAATGAACTTATCTTTCATGTGGTGGCGAATGTGTTTAAAGTTTGGCGAATTGCGTTTGTAAGGGTGTTAACACATGGTAAACGAAGAATTTGGGCAGCTGTGCTCAATGCCGTCTGACGTTGTTTGCCGGTTTCCAGAGAAAAGAAAATGGTTTGGACAAATTTTGGCTAGAACCAAGAAGGAGCTACCAGACTCGACCAAATTTATTAAAAGGCGTATTTCAAATAAATGGAAAGTGTCTGGTGGTGGTAAATCAAACTGGAAATAGTTTGGGAGCTCAGAAATTTAACTACGAGTAATTTATATTAACTCATCCTAACAGTTGAGATAATAAGGAAAAGTTCGAGAAAAATGCGGGAATTTTTATATTAAGATTGTGTGCATTCTTGACTATGGTCATGGTAACAAGGACTATTCCAAACTTATGGTATATGTTGAATCCACTTTTTTAAGGTTGTTTTGACCATGCTCATAGACGGTTGAAAATCACTACACTGTCATAGTGTCATAGTGATGCTAACCCCCAATAATGGTAAAACTGATTTTTTCTCAGAGTACCGCCACCAATCTACACGACTAGTCAAGCTCTTCAAGCTTGTGTTGATGACACTATCGCTCGCCTGCTCTCACTATCGGCATAGCTTCTTCCAACCTACAACTTTTTACAACAGCTTCTCTCTTCCAGTCGAGCACTTCATGTCCGAGTTTTGATAGCTGTACCCTCTCTAGTAATTAGCGGAAAGCCATTTTCCTCTCGTCGCTTTTCCACCACTTTTCTCTTTCTCTCTCTCTCCCTGACTTCAACGGAAAGTGGGTTGATCTGCTTGCTATTATTGTTGCTGGAACAGGTACTCTTGGTACCCAACCTTCCGAGTATTCCAATTCAACTTAGCCGAAATATGCTACCATTAGCATGTCGCCCTCACTTCACAGAAATTGTGTCTAAACATCCAGTACTCTGGGTTTGTTCAATGAATTCAATAAAGATCGGAGTATCCGAAAATCCGAACTGTCATGGATTATCCAGAGCTTATGACATTAACGGCCCCTTGGACAGACCAGCTTTGCTTTAAACAACAACGATCTCAAATTGGTCATAATTTTCTGGGTAAAATTCCTCCAAAAGGCAGGAAGCCTCAGCCGTGCGAAATGGATGGGTCTTAAAATATATCTCTTGAAAATGTGGACGTGCAACAAAACCTTCGAAGACCAATCTCTCTGGAAGCATTTCACAACTACCCATGCAGCATCAATCATAGTAACCCATGAGTCAGCAGACAAAATTTGACAGCTCTACCAATCGAACTCTAACCGTGATGGCAAAAACAGTGATGCAACTTCGATCAGAAGTGCGGCACTTTGTGGACGCCGGATACGCCCGTTCCGGCATCTACAACATCTTGGCACTATTATACAACAATCAGAGCATCGAAAGAAAACCCGGTTTCGGACGGCCGGCGACAAGAAGCTCCAAAGGATGCTGAAGAGGAAGACCGAGAGAAAAGTGGCCACATCGCTGCGTGCACTTGGCCGAGAGATCGGTTCAACCGGCCTAACAGTGAAAAAGTACCTGGCGAACATGAACATACATGTCAGGAAGCGGAAGTCGCGTTCACTGGTTTCTGAGCCGCAGGCAATGACGCAGCGGCAGCGATTTTCCCGGCGACGTGGCGGTGGTGATGGACGACGAGACATATCTTACCCTGAATGGCAACAACTGGCAGGGCACTTCGTATTTTACTTCCCCCACGAAGGAAGTGAGCTCCGATGTGAAGTTCATTTCACGCACCAAGTTCCCCAAGAAGCTGCTGCTGTGGCTGACAATCAGCGATACGGGAATGTCAAAGCCGCTCTTCGTTCGGTCCGGACTGGCCGTGAACAGGGAAATTTATAGTACGAAATGCCTGCCGGAAGGTACGTCGTTCATCAAGAAATGCCATATGGGCGAAGACGCGGTTTTCTGGTCAGATCAGATTGCAGGAGATGGAGTGGTTGAATATCGATGTGGTACCCAAGTCGGCGAACCCACCCAACGTCCCCCAGCTGCGTCTCATCGAGAATTTCTGGGCCAACCGGAAGCGTAAGATCTGCTCCAACAATTTTATCGCAAAAACTGAGGAGGAATTGATAAATAAAACGAAGAAAGAACACAAAAACATGCCTACACGCATGTTTTCGTCCGACATTGCGAATGTTCCGTTTAACTGCCGGAAGGCCGCTCGCAAGGGCTTAGCACTTTTTTGCAAGTAAGCTTAAATAATTACCTTCCATGGGAAATTTTTCAAAAGTGGCTGTTTGTCTTAGCTTTTTTTTATCACCATCCGAAAAAAAAGTCAATTTTTTTCAATGCAAACGTTAAGAACACACAAAAACGTTCACATTGAGCTATGTGACTTATCCCATGAAGAAATTATGCTGAAGATACATGTCGTAATTTCAGCAAATTAGAGGTTCATTCCTTGTTTTTCCATGCCTTCCCCAGTGTGCGGCATTCTACGTGATTGAAAATGCTTTGGAATGAGGAAAACGCCATCTAAAACTAAGGACCGTGCTCCGTTGACGGAAGAAGTTATTTTACCCGAGGCTTCCGCCTTGCATCAAAGGGAGTTGAGCCTCCGAAATTGAAAGCAAAGATGGATGGATTGAAAGCGTTTTCGATTAGATTTTTAATTGCAGAACATTGTATTTTCTTCCTGTTTTTCAATTAATTTCCTCTGTTGTCTCTTCTGACAGATATTGTCAAATGAAAAATTCCATCACGCGATTGACAAACAATATTTTTTTACGCTGTATTTAGAGATTCTGCAATCAATGAGCTTGAAGGTTGGAGTCAAGTCTAGACTGGGACGGTTGATGGAATTTTGACGCGTCGTGAAAATATTGTGCACGGTCGTTGAACCTAACTCAAATTTTATTAATGTTCACTCAGATATCCAGTATTTAACGAGTGCCAATGGGCCGCCGTGATCTGACCAAAGGCTTGCCCACAGTAGATACGTTTGCGTTCCGTTGACGTAGATTTGACAGAAAACCTATGGGAAAACTGTCAACTTCACGCAAACGCAGCTGTATTAGCTTGTATGCCGTGTTCTATGAACGGCTCAATTCATTCGTTTGTGCGTCGAACGACATAAAGTAAACTTCAAATCGTATGTTCGGCGCCAGCAAATTACCCAGATTACGGTGGCCATGAGTACTCGTGAAATGCTGGATTACTTAAACAGGTTTTCAATGTACACGCTAAGAAAAAAGTACTCAGCAGAGCAGTTAAGTGGGGGAAGCCAACTTTGGGTACAATCATGTTTACCTACCGTTGGATTCAAATAACTTAGTTTTGGGTAAAATTTTACCCAAAACTAACTAACTTGTCCCGTACGGTAGGTAAACATGATTATAACCAAATACAAACAATCGAGCTGAACTAAGTGAGTCCGAAAGTAAATATCAAAGAGTTAAATACAGCAGATTTCTCTCATATTTGCTTAATTTTCGACGAAAATATCAAGTTTTTATTTATCATAATATTTTAATAAAAGTTCCCCACCCGAATTCACTGTAGACTCAACGACCGTGCGCGAACAAATAGGAGAAAATTAATCAATCTTCCAACGAAGTTCATCATCCATCTGCCGAGAGGAAAGTGTGTCTTGTTTCGTGGAAATCAATAAGTGAAAAACTTCCGCATCTCGAGACGATTCCGCTAGCCAGTCAGATGAAAGTAGGTCGGATTCACCGGAATCAGATGAATTAAAAGTTTCCCTTCGTCGAATGGGGCTGTGGAAACACAGCGCGGGAACAGTGGATTTGAGCCCAGCTTTTCGATAATTCCGGTATTAGTAGCTTCACACAATGAAACAACTTTCAAGCATTTGTGTTTTACGCTTGGCGAAGGGAGCTTAACTCTCGGATAGAATTGCTCGACTTAGTGAGGAATTAATCGGGAGGAAAAAAAAATACGGACCATTGTTTTCATTCGGCCTTTTTTTTTTTTTTTCTTTTGTGACAGTTGAATTACCAAAGCAACCGGGCTCCTTTGTTTTTGAAATCCGAAATTATCGATTGATTTAGCGCTTGGTTGTACTTTTGTTGCACTTGTTATATTTCTGGTTCAAATGAAATCTGGAAAACGGTGTCTTCGAGAATTGATTTAACTGTGAGACCAACAAGTTTGTTTTATAAAGTAATTTGCATAAAATTAGTACGAGTTCGCAAAGAATTTTGGAATAATGATCTGCTCCTGATTTGAAATAGGTTCAAACTACAAAACAAGCTGATTTTGATCTAAACCGAATGGAGTCGGTCAGCACCAAGTTTACCTCTTCAAACGTCAGAATCATCAAAGAATCTATTCAGGTTCAAAATATCAGTCCTCTGAATTTAATGCATGAAACAACTCAGTTGGGTGATTATTTACTAACAATATCGCCCTTATACCGCAGTTCAACCGAGAAAAGGTGTCTGTATTTGTAAGATATTCTCAAACATGACTCAAACAAACTAAAGGATCTAAATCCCTAGAAATGAGAAGAAAGATTAGTATTTTCCAATTAATTACAACTACCTTTATTGCTTATCTTGACAGATACGTGTATTTCGTCTACAATGTGCAGACTTCTTCAGTGTCGTGTACTAACAACTCGACTGTTCCCACTGTTCCGACTGTTTGGTTGTCTGGGTTGCAAAGGAAGCCATGATTTCTGCAAAAAAAAACAAGCGAATAATCATCAAAGAAGACTTGCACGCAATTTCCAGAGCTAGAGTGAAACGGCACTTGATTTCGGAGTGACTCGACGCCAATTGAACTACGGAAGGACTCGTTCAATCTCTTCTTGCTTTGGAAAAAAAAATGATAATCATGTTCTCCGAAATGCTGTTTAGCATCGCAAAGATCGGTTTATATCAGCGAAGAAACTTGAGGATGTTCCGGAGAAAGTGAAGTTTTTGTTTCATACCAAACATACAGCTGGTTTCATGATGTTTCGCTTGGTGACGTCGAAAACGGTTTCAAAATGACGTCAGTGATAAAATCAATACCAAAGTGTATATCGGTCCTGCAACAGGATGGAGCGCCATGGCCGCCAACACGCCTCTAGTGTTGGGAATCGAAAATCTTTGACAGTGGTTTGTTCACACTTCTATAGAGAGCAACTGGTGCACGTATGATCAAATTAGTCGATCGCGTTCAGAAATAACGTCAAATGGAACTTGAAAGAAGAAACAAATATTGCGCACAAACACCTGGAAATTGGTCCGGTTCCAAGCTGGCTAAAGTGCTGAAGATGCCGAAAACAACAGTTTGTCGAGTGCTCAAAACCTACAAGGAAATCCTGAGTGTGGAAAGGAATCAGCGGAGCTACAAAGAAACTGGAACTGTTGAGGTGCGTTAAGGCCAACCCCGGTCTTTCGATCCGAGATGTGGCCGAAAACGGCGCGGAACATCCTTGCCAGGGAAGGATACAAGTCGTACAAAGCCAGTAAACATCCGAACCGGCACATGGCGCAGAATTCGATTTGAAGATTTTCGGTCAAAAGTTTTACATCTCGACTGGACGTGGGGATGTGCCGGGAAGATTCAAGTTTGCCGTATTTGCCGAAAAGTTCGCGAAGAAGGCCATGATTTGGCACAAGCGATTTGCAGTTATTGCCTGAAAACGGAACCATTCGTCACATCCTCGACGATGACATCCCAAGTTTACATCGAAGAATGCCCGAAAAAGCGTGTATTGCTAAGCTAATGAAACCTCCAAATTGCCCGGAATTTCGATCAATCGAAAGATACTGGGCAATTTCAAAGCACTGCCTTCGACGAAGCGGCGTTGCAGTCAAAGACATCCGGTAAAATGGAAGAAATGCGCTGATTCCGTGTCCGTTTCCACTGTGCGGGCGCTGATGGGCTCCATCAAAAGGAAGGTTCGAGAGTTCGTTCGAACTGGAGAAGTGTAACCATCTAAAGCTGTAATTTTGAAGTTATGATAAAAGCACTGTAAAGCAAGCGTTAATGGATTTTTTAAACTTATTGAATCATGAATTACAGTTTTACCAAATTACCTTTCGTCAGCCTTTATTATTTTCCAAATCACAAGGGTCACTTCTACGCAAAATTTGAAATAGCTCTAATAGCTCTAAGAGAAAACGTTTTCAGACGATGTCAGATTGGATACTGCCAGTATCTCTGCTTTGTGTTGAAAATAGCGCATAATCTGTTTGTTTTGCAGTCAATATAGTTATAAAAAGTTCACGTCGAGAATTTATCAAAGCAGATAGAACCATTTGAAGTGTTCATCTTGAAACACGATTCACTAAATCAAGCTTTGCAACGCACCCAATTGCTTTCATTGCTTCTGATCGGATCAACCACAAGCCAATGAATCCCACTGTTTTTAGGAAAATAACTCAATTCTCAAAATCATCTCTAACCGACAACATTGTATATAGACGAACATACTCTTCTACCGAGCTAATTGTTGTGGTAATTTATGCAAATTCATCCTACTCAATTCTGAGAACCCTAGCTTCCGTTTCAAATCTCCCAATTGAAGTTGTATTTGAATATACCAAAATACAAATTCTAGGTAAATTATAACGTGATTTTACAATTTCCACTGCCACAGCAACACCGTTAAGCGAAACAACAGCTGCTAACTGATTTGCATAAATTTTGCTCGAAGTGGAATTTGGGGAAGCTATTTCACTTCGCTTGAATGAACATGAAATTCGATCCATCCATCATCTCACCTTGGCTCGGGCACGGAGGAATGGAATCAATTGATTTTTTTTTCAAGGATCATGGGGCAAATTGATCACCTAATTCAAGAAAATATAGCTACAAATAAATGCACATAAGTTTTGTTTTTTCCGACAGAAGCTTCAACTTGTTATCAACTGTTATATTTTGCTATTCCATTATCGTGGAACATTCAACATGGGACCCCATAAACGGAATCGGATGTTCACCCAAGCATCATGACCAGGTTTTTTTGAAGTTTAAAAGCTTTCTATAAGTCTAATACTCCACCCAGATTACAATCTTCACTACGTGTTATAGAAGATCTTTGTATCATATGGCAAACATATTATTTCGAGTGAAAAATAGACTTACGAATGTTGACGTCAAGACAGGGTTTATCAAGTTATATAAGTTGTAGTGTGAACGCATTATAAATCATCGATTAGAGAACACTCATAAAATCAAAATGGTTTCAATGGTAACACTAGAGTTCTTTCCTCTACGTAGTTCCATTAAGGGGGGCTATACAGTTAGAACGAGAAAAAAAACTCATTTTTGAAAACAAATTTTCAAGGGAAGTTTTAACTCAAACCAATCGAATTATTTTTTACAAATATAAATGTATCCATGTAGTAAGCACAAAGATATTTTTCATTTTTTTTTTTCAACAAAATGGCGGCCGTTAGAGTGCGTTGAAAAAGTCGATGTATTTTGCTTGTGCCGGCTCTCCTGGTCGCAGTTTTGATCTGAAACCTGCTAACCCAAAAAAAATACATTAAATACATTAACATTTAGTGGATGAATTAAGAAAATAAATTAAAAAATTAAATTTGCGCTTTTGGCGAAACTTTTTTGAAAAAATCCAGATTTTTTCCGCCATTTTGTCACATTTTTTCATATTCAATAATAAAATATTACAAGTATTTTTAATTCATCTAAAAGGTAATACTATAATAAAGAAATCCTATAAGTTTCATCTTTATCGAATAATTAGTTTTCGAGTTATCACCGGCATAACTCCGAAAATGCTATTTTGAGAAAAACGCGTTGAAAGTTTTAATTATCGGTCTGCGTGCGAAGAAGGCGTCTTCGAAAACGATTAAACGAAAGACTTGGAGTTCGAAGTTCCTGATTAACTAACTGTAAACGAGTTGTATGAGAGGCTGGGAGCAGCATAAGCAGCATATTCTTTATGATTTCCTCACATAACGACTGTTCCAGAAAGTATAAGCACACCTTATTTGAACGGTCACTTTGGATATAATGATATATGTCAACATGTTTTGGCTGCGTCCTTTTGTTTGCACATTTCTAAATGACATAGCATCAAAAAAGTGCTAAGTTTTGTGTTACCTATCAAAATGCGCGGTCTTACTCCGGAACAACGAAAAAGTATCGTGCACAAATGGTGCACTGTGAGCGGACTCTCCTTGAGAAAATTGGCCAAGGAAGCGGGTGTAAGCGTCGGAGCGGTACGATCTGCGATTCGAAAATATAGAGAACAGTGCACACTGGGCCAGGATACGAAATTAGCAAGACAAAACCTCTAGCGCTTTGAGCATGCATTTTATCAAGATGATTGCTTCAGCATTGTTGCTCAGTTTTATCTGCGCCACAATTTGCTATAAAATTAGTTCCAATTTTCACCGCTGCGATACTAACTTTTTATTTTGATTCTGCGTTTTCGGCAAAGTTGTAGAGCATAAAATAAGAAGAAAGTTTGCCGAAGACATCAAAGTTCTATGTCTACAAATAACAAAGTTACGATTAGTTTTGTAAAATTGAACTGAAATTTGCGTTTTTTCTACTAATTTTCATATTTTCGTCAAATATATTATTTTTGATACCGTTTATGTGTTGAACCTTCTCATTCGCGTATGTTTTGGAAGAGTTCGTATAGTTTTGGGACATAACAAGCTGAAATATTAGCCAAAACTTTGAAGAAATATCATGAATTTCAAAATTAATTTTCTCAAAAATTGCAAGTTGTTGCAAAAATTACTTCATGTTTCAGAAAGTACCATATGTGACCTTTAATTCTGAAATTATGCCCGATACATATTTTGATATATTTGAGATATCTGGATTAATTATAATTAATATTTTTGATCTAGTAAACTATTTTTTATTTTATATTTACTATTATTTCAACAGGTTTTGTACGGATTCTGGAAATTGATTTTTATCGGTTTGAGGAAACTGTTTTGTGAGTGTCATCACGGGGTCAGAGGTTAGCAAAAGTCTTCTAAATACATCTTCGATGTTCACTAGAGCGACTGAATTGTCGAGAATGGTGCTTCCGAAAATTTTCTGATCGATTTGTTCCGACGCTCTTGTGCTTCTTCCGACAATAGTCCAATAGGAATTTCGCAATGACTTATTATTTCAGATCCATGTACCAAGATCCCTGTGAACTGAAGGCGAAAGGGGATAATAATCATAATAATGGACATATAACTTTCTAGTTTCTTCTGCATAGGTTTCGAATGATTTGACGTCGATTTCTAATTTCGATGATAGCGCGCAAAGAAGCGTAGCGACTCGACGAACGA
Organism: Aedes japonicus; assembly: GCA_034211315.2. Classification (NCBI taxonomy): domain Eukaryota; kingdom Metazoa; phylum Arthropoda; class Insecta; order Diptera; family Culicidae; genus Aedes; species Aedes japonicus. The sequence goes on along the minus strand of JASCZW010001621.1, from coordinate 18,075 downwards.
TGTCCACCCTGCAAGTCCTGTAATTCTTGCCGTTGTTTCTGGATCTTGAAAGAATCTTCTAGCAGTGTTGCCATCATTTGTGTTACCTGATGAAAAATAAAGATAAAGGGATCTACTTCCCGATAAAGAAGAAAAATGCCAGTTACCTCCGGATGGCAAAGGTTCACTAGGCAGGTTCATTCTCAGCCTCAGCCAATCTTCTTAAATTCTTCTCTAATTGCACGTTGCCGTTCAAGAAAGGTTTTGTTTCTTTATTTATACGCCATTTTTGAGTGGGATTCTGTATCGGAAACATTAAGCTAGAAGCTCCATACTTCTTATGTAAGCATGCAAAACAGGAATGGTTTCAATTTTATTGCGATCGTCACATATTTGGGCTTCGATGGGATTACTGAGTTTTTGCCTGATGCTCCGTAAAGATTGCACGCTCTGGGAACTTGTTCCTCGTGAAGCTGTTAATAACTTTGCCATCGACCATACTCAAAATTAACTCAGAAGAAACATCTACAGAAATCCTATTTGTCGTCAATGTGGTTTTGCTTTCAAATTTTTGTATTTGTAACATCATACTCTCACTTCTCTGTTTGATAAGATCAGCAGTTTCTTTTTGAAAAACCATTTTGATGGGGCGGTACAAATTGATGGATGATGGACTGTTGTTGCTCCAAACTTCTTATCGTCGTTCGCCGGAGACTGCGTTGAAATATATTCGCAAAGAGAAACCGAGCAAATCAAAAAAATATGCGAGTCATTACATGATATAACATCATCGCCAACTTCTTTAAAAAATGTTATTTTATGCCGTGGTGGTTGCTTGAACCATCCAATCCCCATTTTAAAATAACACATAAATTTCTGTTCATAGAATGTACGGTTCAATATATTTATTCAGTGTCATGAAGAGACGCTCCACCGTATGGTCAATAAAGATTTTGAAGAGGAACTTCTGCGCATGATGGCCGAATGGAAATATCTGAAATACGTTCAAACATGCAAACTTTTAAAACTTTATTGTAAAGGTTATTATCATTTGCGTGCCCAATATAGTTTGCAAATAAACTTTGATACAGCTCACATTCCGCCATGAAACAGCTTCCAATCAATTGGGAATTGTTCCAATTTTTAAATTTTTGGTTTTAGTTAAAAATAATTTCGAAACTTTTGAGAAATATTTTTTTTCAATTGAAGAGTTAAAGTAATTTTGAAATAATTTAGAATTATTAAAAAAGCGACTCAAAACCACCAGAAAATCCAAAACTTGAAAGAATTATCGATCTATTGGAAGCTGTTGAATAGAACATAATTAAATGAATTTGTCTCTTAGCACACGTGGATAACAAGTACTTTTACGTATACTTGGATGTCATTGTATGCTGGATAAATGTCATATCCTTTTTTTAGCGTCATGTTCCTTATGTTTTTGTTGTACTGTTGTTTTTGTTAGATCGTTTTCACACTAAAAACCTCAATGCATCGTCGACTGTAAAACGTTTCACTCTCTGGTTCAACAGATGAGAGCAAGTTTTTTGAAACGGGAAGCTTTCTCAGGAAATGCAAATAGGTGCTCGACAATCCAAGCAACGGAACGATATCCATCAGTCCTTAATGCCGTTACCGTGGCTGAAACCAATTCTGCTGTGGTGTGTTTTTCTCGCAAATCTTTGGTATTTACGGAGCCTGGTCCTAGGGGTTTCTGCACCAAAAGATATTTTCTTCCTTCCACCAACATTTTTTCTTCGGAATATTATTCAAAAATTTTAAAGTTTGAATCCAGCCATTTGAATGTTTCAGGAAAAACAAACTCTTTATGCGGTGGCACTTTGCGTATCGTGATTCAATATTTGATAGTAGCAAACGTAGTGAGTTTTGAACGGAATCAGAAAACATTTTTATTATCAGGACATGTTATTTTCTTCTTCAGCATACGATGCCACATCACCAAGTGGAAGATCCTGTAGGAATAATTCTACCATTTCTCGTACGCGAATACTGCACGCTAATAATAAAATTACTTGAATGAATTCCTACTGGATTAATTAAAATAACCTACCTTGAGCCATAGTGATCTGTAGAAGGCACCAACCACAAACTAGAAGTAATCTGCCGAAAGAACCAAAAGGGTAAACCAGCGCTTCCAAACGGTTTGATAACTACACCCAATTATTAGTGACATTTGACGTTTGAGATTTGAAGTTTTGAGGCGTATTCAAATGTAATGGGAAAGTCGTGGTTGCTTTGATATTTCATCAACATCCGTGCACTCATGGACATTGAAAAAATTACTGTAGAGGCACGTTTTCAATATTCTCGTGGAAATGAGTGAGGCAACACCAAAACACGGCTAACAGTAATATCAAAAAGGCAATAGAATTATGAGCAGCGTGCACAGGCCTCATGCTTCAACATTTGCTTCGATGATGACCCCTTGGTTTTGACAGTGAAGTAAACAAGTAGGTGTGTCAGCGATCAATCGTATTCGTCGACACACGAATACAAGTGCGAGAGGAATACTTATTTTCAATTGACTTTTATAGCACACTATCTTTTACAGATTAGAAATAAAGATATTAGAGGTGAAAAAATAATTCCATTTGACATGTTGACATGAAAACATATCAGATTTTGTACAATGGAATGCATATGTATGTATACGCAAAAAGCAATCAATTATAGCATTGGAGTTCGGGCTAAAATCATCAAAAGTTTAAAAATACGATATCTCAAATATATCAAAATATGTATCGGGCATAATTTCAGAATTGAAAGGTCACATATGGTACTTTTCTGAAACATGAGTAATTTTTTGCAACAACTTGCAATTTTTTGAGAAAATTAATTTTTGAAATTCATGATATTTTTCAAAGTTTTGGCTAATATTTCGCTTGTTATGTCCCAAAACTATGCGAACATTTCCAAAACATACGCAAATTATAAGGTTCAACACATAAATGGTACCAAAAATAACATATTTGACGAAAATATGAAAATTAGTAGAAAAAACGCAAATTTCAGTTCAATTTTACAAAACTAATCGTAACTTTGTTATTTGTAGACATAGAACTTTGATGTCTTCGGCAAACTTTCTTCTTATTTTATGCTCTACAACTTTGCCGAAGACATCAAACCGCTAGAAATAAAAAAGGCGAAATAAAAAAGTTAGTATCGCAGCTTTTTGGAACTAATTTTTATTACCAAATTGTGGCGCAGATAAAACTGAGCAACAATGCTGAAGCAATCATCTTGATAACATGCATGCTCAAAGCGCTAGAGGTTTTGTCTTGCTAATTTCGTCTCCTGGCCCACTGTGCAGTGTACGTTTGAAGATCCGCCGAAGAGTGGTCGGAAATCCGGTCCTGTTAGTCCGGATATCGAAGAAAAGATCAGGGATGCCTACAAGCGAAAACCAGCGGCTTCCGTTCAGGATGTTGCGAAATAACCTCGTCGGACCTCGTCGAGTAACGTCATGCGTGCCAAAGAAAGACTTGGGCTAAAAACATACCGGAAGCAGAAAAAAACCCAAAAGGAACCCAAAACAGACCGCGTCCGTGAAACCACGGGCCCGTAAACTCTACGATTCGTTATTGTGTACAAATTCTGGGTGTATAATAATGGGGAATTCATTGTGACAAATTCTGATGATAATAATGGACGATGAAACGTATGTGAAACTAGATTACAATACGCTTCCCGGACCACAATTCTATACTGTAAGCGAAGACAAAGACATCTCCAAAATGGAGAAGGCTGTTTTTACCGAAAAATTCGGGAAGAAAGTTATGGCTTGGCAGGCAATATGCGAGTGTTATAAAACATCTAGTCCGTACATCACAACGGAGACGATGAACACTCAGAAATACGTTAAGGAATGTCTCTAGAAGCGATTATTGCCGATGATCAGGCAGCACGAAGGTCAAGTAGTGTTTTGGCCTGATTTGGCGTCATGTCATTACGCAAAGGACACTTTAGAATGGTACAAAAGTCAAAATATATGTTTCGTGCCGAAAGACATGATCGAGACTTTTTGGGCTTTAACCAAAGCAAAGCTTCGAAAATTCATAAAACCAGCGGACGACATTCAAAAATTTAAAAAAGATTGGCCAAAAGTGGTCAAAATGGTGGGAAGTACCACTGTGCAGAAGCTAATGAGTCATGTTCGAGGAAAAGTAAGGAGTCTTGGCTATGATTAAATATTTTGATTAAACGAGAGTAAAATATCATATAAAACACAAGTACAAATATGATTTGCCAAATAAAATTAATAAAACTAAAAAAAACATGACGTTTTTGTTATTTTGAAAGTGTGTTTATACTTTCTGGAACAGTCTATATGCGTTTATTTTATCAAATTCTTGAAACGACAGCTTTTTGGAAAACTATTTTTGCAGAATTAATCTGCGATTTGATAAGCTGATCCGACCCAACGTTCGAAATTTCTCATTTTTTTCGATTTTTGAGGTGTGCTGTAATGTTGTAAACATTGTTTTAATACACTGAGCTGAATTTCGCAATTTTTCGTTAAGTTTCAACACTAAACCATTGATAAACAGATGTCTACTTTCGTCAATGAACAGTGCCTTAAGTGCCTGCACTTAGATAGTTGTGAACAATGCACTCTTCGCATCTTCCAGGAATTGCATATATAGTGATCAAGATTTTCCCCGATTCTTCCCGAAAAGATCTGTTGCTACTTTGCTGTGTATTGGACGCTGAGCTGCAAGTGGATGCTGTGTACAGTGATATCAAAACTGCTTTCGATCGCGTTAAGCATGATATCCTCCATCGAAAGCTTGAGAAATTGGGAGTCTCGGTAGCCTCTGTGAGTTGGTTCATGTTATACCTTTCTGGGCGATCTGTGAGTGTTGTGATTGGAACACTGCCATCTGAACTTCTTCCGGTATGGTAGCAGGTAGCAACCTTAGTCAAATTTTATGAACTCGCTCTTCATTAATAACGTTGCGTTTAATTAGGCGCGTGGTATGTGACTCTTCTTTGCCGATGACGTGAAGATATTGATGGTCATATCATGTCCAGAGGACTGTCTGGAATTGCAGAATATGCTAGTATTGTTTGATGATTGGTGTCAGCGAAGTTTATTTTACCTTATGTGTCGAAAAATGCAGCATCATCAAGCTTTGCAGAAAGATTCAGCCAATCAGCTTTAACTACAGTTTGTCTGGGAAAACTATTAAGCGTGTTGGCCAGGTCAAAGATCTAGGTGTATTACTGGATGGTGAGCTTACTTTTCGACTGCATCATGAAGATAGAATGCTGACAAGCTGAACCTGGTGCAAGCACAGCTACGCTTACAACTCAAAATAGAACTGGCACGTTTCTGGTTGTTTTTCGGAATTAGTTTTTTTCTTGAATAAGCAGGGGCATGAACTTTTATCAGAACATACTTCACATATCCGAGAAATACACGTTTTGTGTTTAAGTAACCTGGATAATTCTCATGTTTGGTAAAAAAATAATTTTTGTTTTATTTGTATGGGAGCCCCTATTTCAGAAAGGGGAGGGGTCTTGAGTCACCTTAGAAACATTTCTTGCCTTCGAAAGCCTCCACCTGCCAAATGTGATTCCATTTACTTGATTAGTTCTTGGGTTATGCATAAATGTGTGTTTCGGGGTTTGTACGGGACAACCTTCCAGAGGGCGGAGGGGTCTCAAACTACCATAGAAACATTTCTCTCTTCCTAAAACCTCCACATGACGGTTTTCGCCCCAAATTGTATTCGGAGTTGGCAGCACCCTCTCAGATTACAACGAAACTTTCTGGGTGTGTAGACCATGACTAGAAAAGCCACTTTGCATACTTAGTTTCTTCAAAAAAAATTCTAGACTGTCTTTTGAAGAGGGCTAAACTTTTTTTTATCGATTTTTTTCAAATGTGTTGATTAAAAAAATGACTACTCCTACAAAAAAGTGCTGTATGGGTGATTATCACAAAATAAATCAAGTTTTGAGAAAAAAACCAAAATGAGCCCTACACTGAAAAAAATCATTTAAAAAAAATTCAAAGTCGATTTAAAAAAGACACCAGTTTTGGTTTTAATGAAATTTTGTCTCAAGATAGGTAATTATGTTTCCTACCAACCGTTCATACATCACAAGATGGCACTTTTAAGGAAACAAAGTTTTTCTAACAAAAACGTTTTCATGTCCCATTGATTTTTTTCTTCAGTGTTTTTTGTTATCAAAAACTAAACCGGTGAAGGTCATAACCATCCCAGAATGCAATGAAACTCAAATTTTTAGGAGATTTTGTCCTATTTATTCAATCATTAGTAAGGGTTTTAATGTTTGATCGCAATATGTATTGAATTTCACTTTTATATATTCATTTATTTATAATGTCTCATATATACATATTATAATATTACTAACTTACCTAATTCATGTTCTATTTGTTAACCACTCGTTGACGGTTCTGGATCATCATGATGTTGCTGCCCTCTAATTGATAGTTGCATAGTTTTGTCGTTTCCATCCGATTGGCGTTTTTACGTATTCGGACCTCTATTGTGACTTATCAATCCACGACATGACTCACAAATACACTAAGATTTTTTTCTTGCACGGGGGATACGTTCCACCTTTAGTATGGAACCGTGTAAAAAAAGACTAAAAAGAGTTGATAAATTCACATGCTTAAACTTTTTATATTGCTTCGATTTTGTTTCTATGCGTTACCTTTCCCTGAAATGGTCAAAATACAGTTTTTAAAATTTTGAGTATTTACACCAAAAATTGTGATTTTTTTGAAAAACTGCCATATGATTACTTTTGGCCCAAAACGTAAAATGTGATTTGTATTTGGTCGATAAGTTGTTCCGTTCTGGAGTTATGGCCGAAAACAACCCGTGTAAAAAAAATCGTGCAAAAAAAAAAACCTTAGTGTACTCATTGATTCGTTGATTTCATGGGTATATCCCATGGAATGAATTTTGTCTATTATACTTGATGACATCCCGGATAAAAATAACCATACAATTACAATAAAATAATATAAAGTAACATTTAAATCTATTGCCGACCATGAATCTTATTGTTCATGTATCAGATGAATGAAAAATGAAAATTGTCATTACAATAGGTCTACTATTCACCCTATATGCTAGAATTTTCAACAAATGTGAAACAATAAAATCAATAGTAATTGGCTCAAATTTGTTCGGAGAAAAACAATTTTTTCTATAGGTAAGATACATAACAACCCCCTGATTCTATTGTCGATGTCACAATTTACATTAGATTCTATTGTGGAAACAATAATTTTTATTGTCATCTTATCGTCATGAACAATATAGTCAATTTTACATACGATTGAATCTATCGTATGGTTACAATACAATTAATTGTAAATCTTTGAGAATTTTTTTTACGGGATGGTATGTAGGTTATGACGGTTACACTTTGGATTGTTTATTTTTGCACAGCACTTGAATCTGTTGAATTTTGATATACACGATTGGTCCATTATGATACTTTTCAGAACTGCTTTTAATAAACTTTCGCAAAAAGAAAACACGTTGAATGTCACTGGTTCACTTTCTTGTTTAGTTTATATTTGGTTTAGGTACAACTCTTGATTCTTTTCTTTCGATTAGGTAGTTTGATTCTACTAAATAGCCTTACCTAGTATTAGGTAAGAAAAGGGGTAGAAACGTTTTGGTAGAAATTACAGTAGCACGTATGAAATGCGTGTTCTAATATTGTATATTGAGTCGTACTTCTTGAGTGCTGCTGCGTCAATAAGCGGGCTTCGCTTTGTCTCACATCAAAAATTAGGTTTCATTGCATTTTGAGATGACTACATAGTCGTATAACCTTCATTGGTTTAGTTTTTGTTAACAAAATACACTGAAAAAATATCAATGGGACATGAAAAAGTATTTGTTGGAAAAACTATTTCCTTAAAAGTGCCCATCTTGTGATGTATAACGGTTGGTAGGGAACATATTTACCTATCCAGAGACAAAATTTCAACAAAATAAAAAATGCTGTTTTTTTTTAAACGACTTTGAAATTAAAAAAAAAATTCAGTGTGGGGCTCATTTTGGATTTTTTTTTTCTCAATACTTGACATATTTTGTGATAATCACCCATAAAACACTTTTTTGTAGGAGTAGTCATTTTTTTATTAAACATTTGAAAAAAATCGATAAAAAAGTTTTGCCCTTTTCAAAAGGCCGTCTAGAAAAAAATGAAGAAACTAAGTATGCAAAGTGGCTTATCTAGTCATGGTCTACACACCCAGAAAGTTTCGTTGTAATCTGAGAAGGTGCTGCCAAGGTTCGAGTTGGCGCGAAAACCGTCACATGCCAAATTTGGTTCGATATGCTTGATTAGTTCTCGAGTTATGTCGAAACTTGTGCTTCATTTGTATGGGAACCCCCTCTTTAATAGATCGGAAGGGTCTCAAACCACCATAGAAACGTTTCTTGCCTTCAAAAACCTCTGCTTGCCAAATTTGGTTCCATTTATTTAATTAGTTCTCGAGTTATGCAGAAATTTCAGTTTCATTTGTATGAGAGACCACCCTTTCTAGGAAGGGGAGGGGACTAGAACTACCATAGAAACATTTTTTACTTCCAGGAAATTCCACATGTAAAATTTGATTCCATTTGGTTGATTAATTCTTGAGTTAAGCAGAAACTTCTGTTTCATTTGTATGGGAGCCTCCTCTTTCAGGGATGGTAGGGGTCTCAAACTACCTTAGAAACATTTCTATGCAAAAACTCTCACATGCTGAATTTGGTTAGCTTTGCTTGATTAGTTCTCGAGTTATGCAGAAATATGAGTTTCAGTTGTATGGGAGCCCTTATTTTCAGAGAAGGAAGGGGTCTCTTACTATCTTAAGAACGTTCCTGGGTCTTCTCCATACAAAATATTTCACGCCGATTGGTCCAGTAGTGAGTATATAAGATTCATACAGACAGACAGACAGACAGACAGACAGACATATAGACAGGCAGACAGGCAGACAGACAGACAGACAGACAGGCAGACAGGCAGCTAGGCAGGCAGGCAGGCAGAAAGACAGACAGGCAGAAAGACAGACAGACAGACAGCTAGGCAGGCAGGCAGGCAGGCAGGCAGGCAGGCAGGCAGGCAGGCAGGCAGGCAGGCAGGCAGACAGACAGACAGACAGACAGACATAAATTCATTGTTACATATATAGATTTCAAAACTCACCGATTGCTTTGATCATGAGAAAATTTGAAATGTCTAAAAAATTCAAACTCAGTTCAACCTTTGTTTTGAATTTCGGTCAGGTTTAGTGTAGAGCATTTTTTCAACAACAATGAACCTCGCTCTCTATTATTCCTCTACGATGATAACCATGTTTGACAATTGATGCACCGTGGTGCTTATTTTGAAATATCTATCCCATTCAAACGATCTACCTCTGCCATCATTTCCTTACCAGATGAACCACATTGTAGATGTAGATTGAACGTCATTCGTTATCATTATCGCGGTGTGAAGACTGCTCGATTGAAATTCAAACCATCATCTCGGCTCGGGCAATGAATGGAATCTACTAGGAAGGTGGTGTCCGAAGCCGAGAAAAGAGCATTGCATCGGACAGGCAGGAACGCAGTATCCACAGTGTGCACATCTTTTGCAAACGACATCGTGGGTCCCATTGGATCGTGCATGACCTGCTCGGAATTGTAAAACAGCTCCCGGCAAGTGGAAGCCACACCGTCGTGAAGTTGAATGTTATTTCACGCTTTTCCCTCACATCAAGGCCACGGTTCGTCGTAGAAATGGGCATCTCTCATGAATGCTTGGGACTTGGAACATCCGCTGGGTACGGTTTTTTTTCTCATCCCGAATAGTATTAAAAAGTAGAAACTCTGTACTTTGTTTCTCTATGCATTTAGGCCAGTATCCGGGCTTACAGGAGAAACTGTTGAATAAATATGACGCCTGGATGTGACGGACGGCATTTTAATTGCATTAAGCTCGACTTGTTTGGAGCTTTCGAACCGGGATCGTAAATCTATGCACGGTTGGTTGTATAAATTCAGGAGAAAGCATCGCATTGACCATTAAATAATCCGATTCGCAGACTGCGATGCGACCCAATGAAGCGTGGAACATGTTCGAAGAAAACCCCCCAACATCGAATCATTTCCGGATTGAAAATGAAAATGTGCCACTCTGTTGTCTCGGCGGATATTTCGGTGGAAGTTGTTCACCCGTCGTAATTCCCATTTTATTCGACCATCTCATTGTTGTGTTGCTGTTCGTTGCTGGATTGAAAACCGCGTGCAACTCGGATAGAGATAGTTTATGAATTGCGGAAAGTGCTTTTCCCTGAAATGGAAGCCATAGTTTTCTGGGTAGAGCGGATAGAAACGTATCATAGTCGTAATTTCAATAGAAATTGGAGGATGGTTTAAACTATAAACATTACCTGGAATTGAGTTGCTCGAAAGATGATCCCACATTTTAATAAATTTCAATTTCTCTCTTTAACAGGCTGGCTCGGATGGCTCTGGTGGAAACGTATGAGAACCAGGCTCACTTTGACATAACTTATCTGATGTTTGTGTGGATGGCATTTCTGCCGACGGTGATTGTGCCCTGGATCTACGCCAACTGGGTTCTGTCGAGGTGAGTGTAGTTTGCAATGAGATAATTTTCATCTGTCAGAATTTTAAAGTGGATAAGCAAGGACGAGAAGACAAAAAATGGCAAACGCGCTCTGTGTTTGATCTAGATTGAATCACCCAACGTCGTTCATTGAATTTCGCTACGTAGGAACATTGTGAAAGTTTCCCAAGCATAATAGGAAAAGCTAATTAAACGCTCGTTGTACTTCCAGTTCCGACTCATTCCGTCTTATTCTAATACAATATTTACTTTCCCTGTCATCGCATTAACGGAGGCCATTGAACGCAAACAAAAAGCCGATTAAATGATATAAATAAACAGTGTTCTCCGAGTTCCAATCGATCCGCTTTCGGTGGCTGGAACCCGTGCTAGACTAGACGTGACGATCCAACACAAACAGAGAAGCGTCTTGATGTTGTACTTTTCTTTCCCTTGTAAGTTCATCCAATCAAAAGTGGTCGTTACCGGGCGTCTTGCCGCAAACGATGATGCCGTCGTCAACGTTGTTATCTGCATCGGAAGAGCATAACCCCGTACATGTGTGACCGGAGTAGTGTAATGGTCCTTGAATAGAACACCGCTGCCGGTGACAGGACAGGCGGTACAACGACACACCTAACCTATAACCAGTGGAATGGAATGAAATTCACTCTTGGCATCAGCAAAAGCGACAAACAACAGCTCATGTAGATTCCTATCCTTCATGTGGAGAAGATTGGTACCCCGCTCCCGAAAGCCGTCGTATGCCATGCACGTGGGGAGTGCAAGATGTCAACTTGATTATCACTCACGTGCGAGCAGCGAGCGGCTCCTATGACCTGCGAAAGAGCACGCTCGGTTGACGTTTGATCATGTCGCACGTGGAAGCATACATATTATGGAATTGAAAGAGCTGTGTGATGTCCACTCAATTGGCTAAATTGAGCCAGCCGTGGTCAACGCGCGATATACAATTCAACCAACCGACAGAAAGCAATTAACTGTGAAAGCTCGGCAACGACAACGATTCCGGTTCAGTCGAGAAAGCTGATTAGCACTCTTTCTGCTGCCGAGAGCGTAGTCTCGGCTTTCCCCCCGGGAGGACATTGAAGCAGAACATTTGTTTGCGGCGCGAACGTTGAGCAGTGTGTAGTTTAGATTCTGTGAGGATGTCGGATGATTTATCAGCCAGCAGGAAAGTCGTTTGTAGGGTATAATTGGCATTGGTCTGTGAAAAAGATTCCTTTATGAGCGCACATTAATCGGATCAGCAGCGTTATTGGTGCCGACGACAGACGTTCCACTCCGACGTCATACGAGCAAAGGAACCACTTAAGAATAAACGGTTTCGAATGGTAATGAAACGTGTTTTGTGAGGTTCTTGCTGATTTCAGATGTTGATGTAGTAGAAGATCCTGCTTAATGAAATATTATGAATATTGAACAGGAAGTTAACGAGATGGGAATCGATCACATCAGATTGAGTTATTTCGAAAATGTTGTCTAGAATTACGTTATACTCAGTGGGATATTGGGGGATGAAGGGAGCTGAACTTAGTTTGATGGCAATCATATCATTCAAGATTGAAGCTCATGTCCAGACCAAGGAAATGTTACAGGATTGTGCACAGTATTTTCCTATCACAGACTTCAAATTTAAGTAAGGAATGTCTCGAGCTTTGCTCCTCGTATACAATCCATGCTACCTAGATGTTTTCAGTGAAAAATATGACATGAGAAAATATTTTCGTTAAATTTTGGAGAGAGATATTTTCGCATACGCAAGAGAGAGGATAATGAATTATCGGCGAACTGAGAATTTCAATCTCTGGTATATATAAATCCATCCACCGTCAGTGTTTACCGCAATGGTCCCCATATTTCGACAGAATATCAATAACTATTAAATGATGTATTTCACAAAAAAAAACCCTTTTTCAGGGCTACTATTCTGATTATGAAAGAGTGTTAAACTTTATTATTATATGAGTTTGCTCATTGTATGCGCATGACACCTACCTAATTCGTAATTCCTGGCTGATGCTGAATTTTTCACGATTTCTGTTCTATAATTACCAAATCTTTCTTAAAATCATGTTTCGGTATTGAAAAAAACTAAGGGTCGTTTAAAGAAGTGACACGCTGCTGTCGGCGGAACAAGCGAGCGTGGGTGAACTCTCTGGCCGACGAAGGAGAAAGCCGCATACACTGGCGATACCCACCTCCTCCACGATATCTCCCGACGCCTGATTGGAGCAAAGATGAAGATTCATGTGAAGGATGCGACTGGGCAGTTACCTACCGACCCCACTGACCAGTTGAAACGTTGATTTGAACAGCTTCTGCAAAGTAAGACGTCAACCAACCATCATCATCTCGGCATGATCGGCCCCAGGCGGGATTCCGTGCTGGAAGATTTTGTGTAGACCAAATTGTCACGATCCAAATCATTCTGGAGCAGATCAATGAGTCCCAGCAGTCCCTCTATTTGGTATTCATTGATTACAAAAAAGCTTTCGACAGACTCAGGCACTCTGATATGCAGAGCAAGCTTAATGACCTCGTCGAAAGTTCTGCGGTGGGTCTCACCATCAACGCCAACAAGACTAAATCGGATGTCAACATCTAATTCAAACACGGACAATCCTTCAAATTTTACGGTAGCGGGACAAACAGTGGAGACAGTCGATAGTTTCTAATATCTTGGATGCCAGATAGTGTTAGACGGCGGAACCAAGAGCGACGTAGGTGCGCGAACCCAGAAGCCTAGGGCTGCTTTTGCGAGTTTAAGAAATATATGGAGGTCACACCAAATAAGTCAGCGCACCGAAATCCGAATTTCAACTCTGTGCTGTTATACGCCAGCGAGACGTAGTGCGTATCAGCGGAGAATACTAAAAAGCTGCAGATTTTCATCAATCGATGGCTGCGGTATGTAATTCATGTCTGGTGGGCTCACAATTGGATCTCAAATTCAAGAACGAAAGTGGAAGGAGCGGAAACGAAATATGCAAACAAGCGCTGGATTGGATCCCAGCAGGACATCGCAGCAGAGGCTGACCCAGTCGGAGCCTCAATAAGGAAATAAAGGAAGTCGGTCGAAATCTGACCTGGATCCAGATCAAGGCTAAAGCGAGCAGCCGCCCAGGATGGAAGTCTTTCACGTTGGCCCTATACAACCCTTGGTATGGACAGGAGACATAAATAAGTAAGTAAGATTATCCTAAACATGCCATTGTGTATAGGACCAAAAACGCGTTGGATGGATCGATAGGGAACATCACTTATACGTATCTCCTTCTAACAACAAGATTGAACAATTGGTCATAAGATCGAGCTATCTAACATCAGGATGCCCCAATGTTGAGAGTGACTTCACAATGGAATTCGCCGATGAGAGCGAGTGGTTCACCGGATGCATTGGATGCTTCAATTGATGATGGTGTCAGCCCTCGGTCGTCCCAGCTGTAGCGAAATGGCGACGTTGTGGATGGTACTCGATACATACTGGCGTTTTCTGGAGCTATTGGCGATTTGGTTCACGAAAATCCCTTTGGCTTCGGGTCTGAAACTGGCCCTCTTCTTGAACTGCTTCTTCTCTCGGGGTTGAGTGGAAAAGTCGCTTGAAGACATTTTGACACAACCACAGTTGCCTTCTTTGTGGTCGGTGCGGCTGCATGACTTGCATATATAGTCAGGAAATGGACAGTCGCGAATATAGTGCATTTGTCCACACTGCCAGCAGGGAATACGAGGAATGGACTTACTTTCCGTTTTCGGTGGACATTGCTGGTTGCCGGGCATCTTCTCCGAGATGCCGTGGACCAAATTTTTCGAACTTGCTGGTTGGTTGTACGATCATCGTAGTGTCGGAACTCGTCGATCAGAGTTTGCTTCTGCTGTCTCACCTATGATGCGGGAAAGAAGTCTTGCTCGGATATCCACGTAGCGTGGTGCTTTGATACCACAGACGAACATCAAGCACTTGAATTACTCGATCTTCAAATCCTTGCCACCATAACTGATGTTGTCGTCGGACACCGATTTCATCAGTTGCAGGCATTGATAGCGCTTGTAGGAAACGGAGGTTTGCCTGCCGAAGATCTTGCGCAGCGTCTTCACAGTTTCAGCGAACATGACTTCCTATAGCCGCTTCGGAAGGATCTAGTTGACGTAGCGACTGTGAGAGGACGTGTTCAACTTCCGGAGCAGAAGTTGAACCTTGGCCACATCGTCCAGACCGAGCGAACCACTTTTCGAATGTGGTGCCGTTCTCAGGATCGAAACAGAACTCGCTGATGTTGGTCGAGAGGACTCAATACTTGCTCTGGGTTGTTTGCTTGCGGAACCGTTGTAGAAGCTGGGTCATCTGCAGGATCGCTGCTTGGAGCTCTTGAAACTTCAGAATAATCCTCGTCGCCAATGAAATGTTTTCCATATCCCTCATAAATGAAACTCAGATTATTGAGGGGTAGTTATAGTTTGTTTGTATTCAGCTTGACGAACAGAAAGAAGGGCAACTTGGTGTAGAGCACACGTGCCCACTGATTGGCATTAAATATTGTCCAACGTACTTCTGCACATTTGTTTGAGGATTTGTAATTGTTATGGATTTAATTAATTAAGGCCTGTGATGTGGCATACTGCCAAACGCTAGTAAATAGAAGAGGGTTGCCAGGCTCCTGGGGGGTGAAACCTATGTACAGAACCAGAAGCCATTAAAGTAAAACGTGATTTTTCAATTGCTCGTAATTTTTTTCCGTTTTTAATTCGCCTTCTGTCCATCCAAAACCACAATACTAGCGACAATTTTATGAAGGCGCCGCAATTCGAACTAGAACTAAAAAGCTTCATTCCGGTAGCTAGAAAGTGATAGCTCTACTGCAGGCCCAGCAACCCATTTCAGAATGTCTGTAGAGTCACGCTCATTCCGAGGTTACTTTCACGTACAATAAACCCCGCATGTAAACATTACCGATATCATTTGGATAAGCGCACTGCAACACACTTCCAGATTTGGAAATGTAAAATTTCCAAACTAGGCACGTATGTAGTATTATTGGAAAAGAAGAGTTTTGTTTTATAGTTATAATCAGATTGATCTCACCCATGGCCGCATCATTAATTACACGATCTAGTTCATTCGTAAAAATAAAAAAAAATCAACGTTGATTCGTAATTAATTTCATGCACTCGCGATAACCGCCCGTTAGATATGCAACCTGCATAACAAAACTCTGTGATGAATTTATCTGAAATTATTTGCTAGCTTTTGACGCTCGCATGCGCGTTGTCTTCGTTTGTTGCTTCTGACCAGCAAATGGCCGTTTTCTACATTGCACTAGTCTTCTTTTTTCTTCACTTCTCACTCTGCCAATATCAATTCCCCGCTATGAGGCGGCTCTATAACGAACTTCAAAACTGCTAATAATCATCAATTCACTCGCGACAAAGCTGAAAAACACTTACTAAATAATTTATGTCCGAATGTCGCAATAATTCCACTAATAAACAAAACTAAGCTGATGCAAATCTTCTTCCGGGTGCGGGAGCGAGGCAAAAAAAAATTACGACCGCCACTTACACATTTCGGTAGGTAATCGGTTATTTTCACTACGTCTTAAATGAAACATATTATGATTGAAAGATTTTATGATTTCACTGTTTAAGTTAAATTACGTTTGATTTTTTCGCGAAAACAACGAAGCAAAAACAAAACACGCCAGTTTCAAAGAACGGCTTGCTGCGATCTTTTTCAACTAAATACATATCCTATTTCATTCCAAAACACGTTAAATCCTCACCTACAACCTCCCTTCTTGTGTTTCCCATTTCAGACCGGCCAGGAGCGTCTACGGGGCTACCTTCGCCTCTCGTCCCGTCGCAACACCGGTACCAAGTCGCAGCAATCGCTGGACGAAACCAGCTCCCCACCGGGTGTCAAAACTCCCCTCTCGTCTACCCAGATGTCCACAGTCACGGCCCATCCACCTCCTTCGCAGGACGTCCCTTCCCACGGGCCGGTTCACCCAAGACTCAAATCTATACCCTCGATCGACCGGTCCAAATCGCCAGCCGGGGTCAGCACCAAAACCCAACAGTCCACACTCGAAAGTACCATCGCGGAGAGTTCGATTTCGGCAATGGCGGCCAAGAGCAGTGGCACCGCTTCCACATCCACGCGTCCCCGACGGCAACTTCCACCGCCCTTGCGAATCGAGCACAGCAATTTCGATAAAACACCCTCGGTGCACAGTCGGAATTCATCCGGTACCAAGGTTCAGCGATCCTCGCTCAAGTCCACCAGCAGCAGTGGTCGGCCGAGTGAAAGAACCCTTCCGATCCCTAATCCCCCTAAACCCGTAGAACCGAAGCCAGCCGAAGAAGAAGACGATTACTGCTCATCGATAGCGGGGCATTTCTCTAACATAACCTCCAGCACGGACTGCAACATCAACGAACGCGAAGTAGTCGCTCCGGAGCTTTACGAACCTTTGCATGCCGTCCCTCGGCAGAATGTTTTGTACAAGTCGGCTTCCCCGTACTACCAGGGCAATAACGACTCGAATGATTCGGATTCGGACATCTACCAGCGGCGCCCGTCTCGATACGGGTCTCTTTCCAAACAGGACTCCAGCGTAATGAAGGAACTCCTTCGATCATTTCAGCTAGCGATAGTGAGTACTCCTCTCGGAAGGGTTCTTTGAGCACTCTTTCAAGGGACATGGAAATCATCGACCGGCTGGAACGCGAGCGTAGCATGGACATCCAGGAGATGATCCAACGGGAGAACTACGAGTACTACCTATCGCGACAGAATTCTAAATTTAAATTTTCCACAAACTTTGATGACTACTTCGAGGAGGAACCTCCATCGGCAGCAGCGGCTGCTGGTTCCGGCTCACAGAATCAACGCTCCGGATCGCCTCACATTCTACGGAATGCTACCAATCGGCGGAGCAATTCGAGTTACGCTTCTGCCAAACGGGACAATGGTCGCGATCCGTCGCTGCCGCAGCCTCAATCGAAGGTTGCGCCAGGTGGTGGTGGCGGTGGTGGTGCTGGCGTTGGAGGTGGAAAAAACGGTCCAGTTTATCATCATACCGGACCGCGGCGGTCGTTCGATCTGGAGAAACATCAGCAGCAACAGCACCCGCAGCAGCAGCGATTCAACCGGACCTACAGTGCGCATTCGGCGCGGGGTTCCACCAAGTCGAGGGATCGCGTAAGCTTTCGTGATAACGTGTAAGGACCAACGGAGGAGCGGAAGGGGCGATAGAAGGTAGCTTTCGGTGCCAAATTTCTAGAGAAGAGGTTAGCTCACAAAATAGCTAGGTGACGGTGACAGGTAGGTGGACGTAAGTTCTCGTACGGTGGGGATCGAATTTTAGGAGTAGAAGAATCGTGATTTTTTTAGATAAAGCGCACAAGAAGTTCAAAAGTTTTTTGAAGATGAGAAGAGTCGTAGGG